>JAQIWZ010000134.1:0-27944 GCA_034697245.1 Malaconothrus monodactylus | reverse complement strand
AAAATATTTCGTTCCTCGATTGCAAACAATTTCACTTAATTTCATTTCAATTAGCATTTTAGAGGACTAAATGTTTAAAAACTTTAATCCTTGAATATGAATTAACATTTCGATTAAAAAAACTCTATAATTTTCTGTTTATTGATTAATAAATTCAAAAAATTAAAATATGTAATCGATATCATTTTAAAGCATTTGATTTCCTATTAATTAACTAATATTTTCGTCACACACTTTAACAAATTAAAGTTTTAGCCTCAAAATAATTAGAAAACATCAGGTTTGAACACGAAAAAAGACAAGCTATTATGCAAATACTTGGAATAACTACATGAAAATTCTATATAAAAATTTTCATTTTTGAGAGAGAGAGAGAAAATCAGAGATAGAGACAGAGACAGAGCTAGAGAAAAGTTAATTTATTTAATTTTATTCCCTCCGTTTCATGTCTTCGAGTCATTTTCGATTAGGAAAAAATATAATTTGAGCCGATCCTCAAACGATTCTGGTTTACTTAAGAGACTTTGAAATAGTCAAATAAAATTTCTCACATTTAAAACGTAACTCAAATAGTCTTTTTATAGATATATTCTGGTAAAAGATAAGATACTAATTATAATTATCGCATTGACTATAAAATAAAATTTTCATAATATGAAAATAGCCGTAAGCGATACAGAAACTGTTGAAATGTAAAAAAATAGGTTTAGAGTTTTTATGCTTAAAGAATTTCTTTCGCAATCAATTAAGTGGATGAACACCTGCTTTATTGGAGCGCCTCTTTAAAATTAAAATCATTGCTTTGCTTTAAATTACTGAAAAACTTAAACGAAGTTTATTAAAAGTGTTGATTTAAGTGTCGACTCGAAAAAACCTCAGCACTCAATTCCTAACCCGAGGCCTATAATCAGACACAGATAGGTTTAAAACTGTCACAATCCCAGAGCATAAATTTAATTTTTAGGGCGGATTTCCTTATCTTCAATTTTGATCATTGCATCTGTAAATTTTAAACTCTAAGAGATTTCGAAATAAGATATAATAAACTAAAACCTTCTATTGAAATAAATGAAATTTTATTTGTTTACAGACCAAACAAGTGAGTGATGCAAATAATTCAGCGATGTTTTGCAAATTTCGTCAATTAAGAAAATATACGCGTTATTATTTGAAGTCATGGCATCATCACCTTCCAGATGAAGTTAACAAACTATGGAAAGGTTTTCTTCCCCCCAAAACAGAAAAGCCGAGTTCTAGTCATAATTAGTTTTGTGAGTTTATTACATAATAAACCTCAAAAGTGAGAATAAAAGTTATAAAACGTTTTTATCAGTAAAAAACAGAAACAAAATCAGTTGCATAAAAGTTCATATAATCTAGTCTTTAATTAAACTACACTGTAATTACAGATCGATTGTAAAACTATGATCTGATTTGATTGATTGCTAATAAAGTTATTGATAATAAAGTTATTGATAAAATTATTGATCATTTTTCTTATTAGTATTGATAGTTATCTCAATTTAAATTGTTGTCCACACTGTATGTACTTATTGTCAGTTAAAGTCATTTACGACTTTATTGTCTTATCTGAAAGCAATAAAATTTTTCAGTGAAACAAATATTATCTCAACCATTAATATTTTTATGAGTTTTCTTGCTTTAGAAAATTATTTGAAGTTTCAGCTCATGAGTCGCTTAAATAAAGTTCATTTGCATTGAAAAATCGATCAAATATTATTGACGAATTACTTGACGAAAATTCATAACTAATTGATTTTAAAAAGTCATAAATAAAAAAAAATAGTACTAAAGAAATGAAAGTTTATTAACAGAAAAATAAAAAAAATAATAGAATATCAGAATATTTAAAACTGGATTATATTCCCATTAAGTTTATTTATTTGTTCTGTACATTATATAGAGGTTTGTCAAAAATTGAAGGCACACAAAATTGAATTACATAAAGCGAATTACATAATTATATGAATCATCACAGGTAAAACGGATTAAAAAAGTAATTTAGGTATATCTTCATCTGTAACCAAATAAATTAATTTGTCATTCCTGCAATTTGGATCGAGATTAATGGACAAATTGGATTTTGTTTTGTTTAAGTATGCATTTCATACATGAAATTCATTCTTTCCACAATTTCTTTCAATTATTTTTTATAATCATTATAATAATAATGATAACTAACATAGCATTTTTATGCCATTTTGTTGATAATAAAAGTTTTAATTTACAAATTCATTGATTTGAACGATTGTTGAATACAATATGAAAACATAAGCAATTAATTGATTAGAAAAGAAATTGAACCAAACATATTTCGATTGGTGACAAACGTTTTCATTATTTGAAGTAAACGTATTTGAAGTTAACGTATTTGAAGTAAACAACTTATTCACAGAAATAAACTATTAAATGTCTCGATTTGACATAATATGGTATTTAGATATTGATATCAATAATTTGTGCGAAATATAATTTAACCTTAAATTACAATATTTTGATTTGATCCGCGCTCTTATTTTAATTTAATTTATATCAAAAAACAAAGTCAATATTGCCTCAAATATTCCATGCATTATAAACATTAAGAGATCATTAACACTAATTAAAAATTTAAATGAATAGAAAATGTTTAAAATTTCTATTCATTTTACTCTAGAATATCAGGTTATGAGAGATAAAAAGAAAATTAAAAGAAATTAATGCAAAAATAAGAAACGCCATCAATAATAAAAAGATCTATGAATTGAAGCTCTCGTTTTTATAGATGAAGTCATAATGATATTTGACATGTATGACGAAAAAACAAACACATATAATGTTTGGATCACGCGACTGAAAGCATGGCAGGAGTGGATGAATCGGATGAAGGAGGTGTTGGAAGTTGTGGTACTGGAATCGCATCAGTAGTGTTTCCACTCATAATATTAGGAGTTTTAGACCTATTATTTAAAGAAGTAACTGACGATGAAGAAGATGAGGACGACCTCGCTTGCGGACAATGAGGTCGAGCCAACTGTTCAATACTAAATGGACTATTTCGCGGAGGACAAGATTGAGGCGCCAAAGGAGAAGACGATGTTATTTGAACTCGAGGAAGATTGATATCATTATGAATGTGATGATGAATTAGATGGTGATTGTGGTTGTGATGAGGTATTATATAATCACTATTAGGAACAACTGGAGGACTTGAGAGACTTAATTCGGCTGACGAAAGATTGAGGTTGTCGTGATCGCTCTCGTTCGTACTCTTGGAATCAGGAGTCGGAGCTTCCATCGAACCTACACTCCCGATATTGTCTTCACTTTCGCCGGCAGTGTCGCCTCCATTATCTAAATATCTAATGCACTTCTTTTTTCTCCTAAAAATTTAATAATAATTTAATAAAAAAATTTAATAAAAAATGAATAATGCGTGAAAGTGATAGATTAGATGTAAATAAAAGATAATAACCTGCAAGGTTTGCACCAATTACTTTGTTGATCTAATCCGAATCTTGCTCTACATTTCTTTAATGCACCGCCTTCTGCATCAAACATGGATTGATTAAAATCACAAAGGAATGAATGTAAAAATAAGAGATAAATATAACTAATAGATACCTCCATCACTATTTTTGTCGCGTTTCTTTTTCTTCTTCTTAGCATTTGCAGCGTAATTATCTCGAGCTGTCCAACCGGGATATAACTGCATATGTAATTGCCTAATAATTAAAATAAAAATTTAAAATCAGTATAACATTCAAATTTGATAATCTTTTTGAAAAATATAAGACATTCGAAATATAGTTAGAGATAAGCAAAGCTATTAGTACACAATTTTTGAAACTATTCATATGAAAGAAAAGTTACATCAAAGAGCTTTGAAGAAGCGTTTCGGCGTCACGTCTAATTTTCAAAGAGATAATGAATATTACTCTTGAATAAGTCTAAATAAATATGAGCCATAAATTCCTACTTAAATTCGACATAATTGGCAATAAAATAGTGGATAATAGGAGGAAATTTGACAAATAGATTCTTTGACCTCATCGAGTCTTTATCAAAATGATATCCATTTTTAAAAATCTATCGACTGTATAATTACACACATCAATAATTTGAAAGAATTGAACTGAAAAAGAATTAAATAAAACAGAAATATTGATTTATTGGATTACTACAACTAATTTTTGAAAACAACTTGTGCGGCAATTATATCAGCAATTTATACATTTAATTATTTCCCGCTTCATAACAGAAAAGGTAAACATACCTAACTATCGCTTAACGTAATTGAGAAAATTGGATGATATCTTTGACTAAAGAAATTAATTAGAAATACACTAATTGACCAATTTTTCATTTCACACTCACATAAATTTAAAAATGTTTTGACGTTAAGAAAAATTGAAGGAAGAATGTTAGCCATTAAAAAGTACACACCAGACATACCTTTCCTTTCTCGCCATATCATAATATTTGGCCTGTTCTTCGCGAGTCAATCCGTGCCACTAATGAATCGATAGAAGAATTAAAACTAAATTCAATAAATAAAAAATTTGATTAAATTAATCCTACCCTTCGTCCTAATATTTGATTGATTGCTGCGCTTTCTTTTAAAGTACATTCGGCGACAACTTTAGCTCTCATTTCTTTCATATATAACATAAAAGCATTGAGTGGTTTCTTTACATGTGATTTATCTTTAATTTGTTGTTTTGATAATTTTCCGTTAAAACTTTCAGGCGTTTCCGGAGATGCTAATGAATGATTGGCACTATTGGTAGAGTTGGGTGGACTACAAACACCTCCACCACCACTACTAGTACTCGTTCCCGTTGAGCTGCCGTTAGAGATACGACTTAGAGATGGCTTTTGATCAATATTATGAGTCGATGAATGTGAATATGAGGGTAAATGTCGAGAATTACTATTTATATTATTGGCTTCTGTACACGGATGATGATTACTAATGCCAGCTGAGGCCGCGGCCACCACTGCCGCTATGTCCTGATGCTTAGAGCCCGCACTCGCGGCTAAAATAGCCGAATGTGTGAGACCCGGATGTGCCTGAAGTGCGGGATGGGGTGGAATCAGTGCTGGTCGAGGAAATGTGGAAAAGCTTGACGTTGGAACTGATGACAAACTGGGATATGGACCTCGAAAGGCGCTCGAATTTATTGGATACATGGCTGGGGTATGCCTTCAATTATAAATTTAAATTATATTACAATTTCACAACAAATTAATATCGAAATCAATGTCTGAATACCATTGCAGTGTTTGCGCAAAATCAGGGAATACTGGATGAGAATATTGTCCGGGACCGGGCAAAGGATACATCGGAGGTCGAGGCATACCTGTAATCAAATTTTCATTTTCATTATTCTTAATCATTAACGTTTAGAAAACATTTTCTGCTATTAATAGAGAGAAAGTGATGTGCAGCATAAATATAATGTTCTCAACATTCAAATAGAGACCTGTCAGTAATTCTATTAAAAGCATTGCCAAAATATGACATAATCATAGCTTAAAATATCATAATTAGAAACTTTATAATTTTATGTAAACATTTTGAAATGATTGAGTGATGTGGACAACAGAAATCCAGTCATCTCCTAATGGAACTGATAATGGAAGTGATGTTTAGCAAGACAGGAATGCTTTGCACGAAAGGTGACAGCAGTTGGTTTGTAGTAAATGTATTGATAGAACAAAAGTGTAGTGTAAAGTAAAAGGCATTCGAATAGGATCTAAAACGATCTAAAAAGCATTCAATGAAGCAAATCATAAAAATAAAACCATATTTAGAATGAAGTAGCTGTGAGTTCACACACTTGTATGTGTTACTTATAAAGAATATTTACTTAAGTCAAAATCCATCCATCCTTGAATCGTACCTGTCTTTGGATCTATATGGATAGGAGGTATTCCCATGTGAGCGGGTGGTGGTTGAGGAAATGCTTTGATACCAGGCATCATAAATGATAACGGAGAGCCTGGATGTGGTCCTCCCACCATCGATACTTTATTAGCCTATTAAACAATAATACAATACTAATTAGTCAATTACTCGAATTTCATCAAATGTTATGTTATGTTATGTTATGTTATTATGTGTTGTTTTATCGATTTTTCCCTTTTTTATAGCGAAATGAAAGGATTGAAATATACTTTTAACCTTAAAGCAAATGTTAGAATTATCTCTAGGAAGGATGCAATGATTTAATTTCACTTTTCAAATAATTATAACAAATAAAAGTGATTGTTTTTGAATGACATTAAATGTAGTATTCATTCACTTCATTCATTAGTTCGACAGAAAAAAATGATCAAATGTCAAAAATGTAACAACATATTGATTCAAAACAAAGTTTATTTATAAAAAATAAATGGAATAAGTTATTGATGTTGTGAAAGCAAACTTGAAAACTGAAATAACCCTTCAATTAGTTATTTTAAATTTGAAACTGCATGAAAATGAAGATTAATTAAAACATTAATTTAAACAATATTAGGTCTGAATGATTTGAAATCATAGATGCCTTAATAGACACTATTTTAAATTAGATTAAATTTACATTTTTCTATAAAATTATTCATGAAATTCTTGTCTTGAAATAAATCCACAGCAATTTGTTGCAGCAAATCAAAATTCTGTTTTAAAATAATAGCAACAGTATTCATGAGATATAGTATTCTGATATCAATTAAGTTTAAGTATTGAACTTGTAATAAAGTTATGATAAGAGTGACCCTCGAGAGCGAAACTCAATTTAAAGAACATAACAGTTACGAGAGTTGCGATCAATCTTTTTCAAAGGATCGAATATCAGATTACATTTGAAAAAGAGAGATATAACTAAAAATTGATGTTTCGAAGGATTCGAAAATGTTATTTGTGCTACTAGTGAAACACAAGCTTCGTTTGATGTTCGCCGGCGTTATCGCACCTCAATTTTCAACTCTATCATTGACCACATATTCACATCACATCGCATGTGGTTCAGTATATCTAATTCCCAAATCCCAGCCTACTTCCCAATAAAAATGTCTTATAATAAAGTTTCAACAGTGCAAATGCTAATTAAGTGAATGAAAAGCGAGTAAGTGAGAGATCAATACAATATTAGGCAACAGCCAAACAGCCAATATCTTATTGCTAATGCTCAGAGTGCAAGAGTGCACGTAATGGAAGATCGAATGAAATAATGGTGCATTTGGAGCATTACGTACTCAAGCTTCTCATTTCACTCCTAGAAAAGCCTAACAATTCAATGGATTGCACAAGGCTTTCAAATGATATTATTGGTAATAATTCCCATTTCTTCTTCCCCTAAAATGAGCCTTAATTCAGATCTTTGACTGAATCTAATTTTTGAAAATAAAATCTGAGATTTTCAAAACGATTCTTCAAAATATTTGAAGTAGTTTTAAATAAATGGAGAAACAAAAGTTTTAAATTAATAGTTATTTATTGGGCGAATTGGGTTCTGGTAAGACTCATATAGTAAAATCGAGCTGCATATAAGTCTCTTTGGGAAATTGAAAGAAGAATTTGCCATAAGTTGCATAAGTAATAAATAGTGTATTAAGATTGTAAACATTGCACGAATTTTCAAGCGGTTAAGGCTATCAATTCAAGTGACAGAGAGTGTGTAGAGTCAAGAATTGAGTTTAATATATTCATAGATGCGTTCAATTTGATGTAAAACAGATCTGAACAGATGTAAAACAAAATTGCTTCCAATACTCGCTACTAATGGAAAATGTAAGCAAAAGAAAACTAATAGCAAGTCTAGTTTGTTCAACCTTTCATCATATATGTTCAGATGGCTGATAATTTTCTTTCAGTTCGAATTGAAATAACATCACAACACGAATAAAAATGCTAAATAATATGTACTTTTTGGTAATTTTTTGGGCGACAAACACACATAAGCCCTAAGCATTTTGGTTCATTACACAATCTCAATAAATGGAGAAAAGAGAGTATAGGGCGCATCACTTCGGATCAGTTGACACATTGAATGTTACTCACAAGCCAATTGTCCAACTTCAGTAGGTTTCTGTCCAAATCTGTGTGATTTCCCCTCTTTCTATTCGGTCCATTCTCTAATATGAGTTAAAAAACATCTATCCCTAAAAGCATTTGATAGAGTAGGGAAGCAATAAGGGACACATGCAGTTATACTCATGTAAGCATTACTTAGTTATTGGTTGGTATGAGTATTAATATAAGTCGCAGATGGGCTCATGGGCTCATTCCCTTTTTACGTATTTAAGGTTAGATAAAAGCCCACCTCGCTTTTTAACCCTAGTTAGTGCATTTTAGGAGCTATATATATGCAGTCAGTACAATATATACTGTACAATATGTACAGTACTTAATAGTAATACATAAAATATATAATATGATGCATAATAGAATCCATAGAATCCATTTGCCAGGTGCTAAATAAGTCATTCAATATTGAATTCGTGAGAGATCTTCCTTTGCAATTCTGTAATCACGCGTAATATAGTGTATTGCCATTCAAAAGCTCTTTTAAAACATTTATGAGGTATTGTAACTCTCAATGGTTTAAGAGTAAAAGACTCTTATTAAGAGAATGCAGATTTGAAGGTTCAAAAAATAATAACTGAAGTTAGAGTAGTCCATAGTATAGAATAGTGTATAGAATAGTACAGAATAGTGTATAGAATCTTGAAAAGAGTTACTCATGCAAATAGAAAAAGAGGGCACAGAAACATAATAGGCTTTAACTAACTTTTTAAATATTAATTGGATAAACGTTTCTCATTAATGTTTCTCTCTTTTCAATGTTTCTCTCTTTTCATTTGATGCGTAAAACAAATGCGATTATTCTTAAAATAGTATACATTTATTTTAACATTGATTAAAACTAATATATTCTTAATTAGTTGGCAAATGAGAGCTCAATCATTAAATCATTTACACCACTATGAAAATGACATTTGATTGAATCAAATATTCCTATTTTACGAAAAGCTTCTTTAATAATCTTCTTATTTGAAATGCGAGACATCAATAATATTACATTACTTACGAAATTACAATCGAAATAAAGAGATATAAAATGAAATGAAGAAAAAAAATATTAAATGGAAAACACTATCACTCATGAAAGTTGTTTTTAATCAAATTTGCCTAAAGCGAGAAAGACCAAGAAATAAGTAAAGAAATAAGTAAAGCAATATGTCATTTGATTTTTGATGATAAAAAATACTTTCAACTAAATCGTAAGCTTTTAAAGTAACATAAACTGTAACTTCTGAAAAGTATCTTTTGAGGCAATCAAGACTGAGGCAGAACTGACTGCAAAAAAGGTATTTTATAAAATAAAACTTGAATTTAAAAGCAATCCATCAAATGATTAATCAAAAAGAAGCAGAGGAGTAATGGAGAGCATACCAGATGCAAATACCCATATGAGATACGAGGAAAGTGAATGAAAATTAGAAGTAAGGAGTAGTGAATTATATAAATGCAGACGAAATGCACACGAAATAACTTTACAAAATAACATATGCAAAGTGAAAACTAAACTTGAAATATCGAACGGGTACAGAACAAGTACAGAAATGAAGATAAGAGTAGAATGTAATCAATTAGAGATCACTGAGCGGAAGCACTGGTAGTAGTGTTCAAAGCACTAGTAGTAGTGTTCATAGCACTAGTAGTCGTGTTCAATAGTGAGGGTTAACTTCACTCTATCATACTTTAATACGTACTTTAATAAAAGTCTGTACGAGTTTTAATGAACCAATTCTAGTGTATAACAAAAGTACTAATACTTGTACTAAAAATGTTACCAGATTTCAACTATCATATCATGTTCTTATATCAGTTCGAGTATAAACATTATTTTCTATTTCATGCTTTCAATACTTCATATCAGTAGCAAAAAAATTTTTGTACTTAAACAATGAGCTATTGATTCAAAATTCTTTATTCAAACGATAACATTAATTAATGACTAAAATCTTAATACCAGTAGTATTTAGTTATTAGTTTTACATTGAGATCGATCTAATATTATTTAATTAAAAGAGAACAATGAAAACAGATTGTTGCGCATTAATTATTTAGACCTATTTGTAGAGTCAGTACTAGTCTTATTAGAGATCAAATATCAATAAGATTGACGCCCATGTCATTATCAAGTCTAAAATTAATTTCATTCTTTATTATTCACATCCTTATCCAGAGGCAAAAAGAAGAAAAAGTCGACTACAACCATAAAAGTGTTTGAAAAGTACAACAATATAATGATAAAGTAAAAAAGTTGCTGAAAATAAGAGGCAGAGAGCGAATGAGCCAACTCTAGGCAAACATTAATAATGACCGTGGAATGAATCGAAAAGGAACAAGAGAGAGGCCTTCACTAATTGGTCTGTGATGACACCCTAAACATAAACTACGTTATTTGACACCTATTATCAATATTGCAGCTCTATTCAAGAGGATATGCCGCGAAAGACCACCGATGTCGAGAAGAATACCGATACAGGTATGGCGCGTAATGAAGGGTGAGTTACTGTTATACTATTCATGTAATTGTTTGACTGCGAACGCAGGAAAAGACTGATCACTTACTATCACAAATGTTATATCCAAAAGAGACCAACACTGAGATAGCGCTCATCCAATTGAAACTTGCACTCAATTCATAAAAATGGTTTTATTCAACTTTCTTACTTGGAAGACATGTCAAAGGATGAAATGATCAATTATGGTATGAAACACATAATAATGGCTCGTAGGCATCATTTTGTTATATTATTTTCTATTATCTAATTTTAAACGAATGAATGTTAAATTTAACTTTATTGTGATTTGACACTTATTTTTATATAAAGACCCCGAATATCAATTATCGTTATCATAATGAAAAATTATCAAAGATTCACGTGAAAACAATGTCATGAATTCAAAAGAAAAATTTCATTTAAAAACACTCTCGTCTCAATAATATTTTAGAAATTTATCCATCAAATTATTGCAAGACATTAAAAACAAAATCTTATAGTTTAAGTTCAATTTATATGAAATATAATTTTTAAAGAGCTATTTAGATAAAAACATTTTGAAATTTTGAAGAAAAACAAATCTTATCATTTTCAATATCATTGCTCTTAAAAGCAATTTAAAGTTAAATGATTTAACAAAAGTTAAACATAAAAATAATTTCGATTCTTGGGTAAAATGAGAAAAATATATGTTTCACAGATATGTTTCACTTTTATTTATCAGTAAAATAATGATTGATTAAAAAATAAGAGAACAGTATTCCGATAAAAAAGACTTTCGACGTCGAAAAGACAACTGTATAATCTATAATAATCTATAATTAAGCTAAAAATAATAGTTGTCCTTCACATTACTCAATAATTTTGGAATACATAAAACGGGAAACGCTTCAGAAAGTTTGACTTATTTTTCTCAATATTTTTTGTTTTCATTTTCCTCAATATATTTGAGCCCAAATTTTAAAGTAAAATTTAGAGTCAAGTTTCCTCTAAAGAACTCAACCAATTGAAAGGAATGAACTGATGGCAAAACATATCAACAGTTAAAATAATCCTATATTTAGTAGAGCACAAAAGAAGCGTTTGTTATGATAATAACATATTAATAACAAAAGCAAAATTACTATTTATTACTATTTAACACATAGAAAGAAAAAAATATAAATAGGGCTCAATTTTGGGTCTATTCTTATGGACCGAATGAATTATGAATGAGTTTGCGGTTACAGTACTGGTACATAATATTTGAGTAGCAATTCATGTATAACTTTAGTAACTTAAGAATCTCGGCCTTATCGTCAAAGCAGGTATTAGTGACAGTATTACTTATAAGTAAGTATACAGTCTTTACAGCATTAATATGAGGCCAGACTTTCAACCAAATAAAGTGCAAAATATAAATGTTTTCTATGAGCAAATAGAGACTCACAAAAACATATATTAATGATAAAATTTGAAATACATTTAATGTGAAATACATTTTATGTGAAATACATTTCAACATTTCAAACCACTAGAAGTGAACAACTAATTCAATTTGCTTTATCTGATGGTATTTTATAGATTTTAGAGCATTTTTCTGTTTGAATCTCTTAAAGTCGAGTCTCGTTTGCGATACATGTCTGACATAAGCCCATACCTACAATTATTGCGCAAACTTAGAAAACATCGCTTTTGTTGCGGTGAATTATTTATGAATTGCGAGCCCACTAAAAGCAATTTGTGACCACTAAAACAACCAAAGCTTGCATTTATAAGTGATTTCTATTTGGCAACCATTTACAATGTTTTATGTTTGTCGACAATATTCCCAAATTGATATCTAATAACTTATATATGAGTCAAAAAAGTAAAGTTTCTATTTTTTTTTTGAATTCAAAATTTAAGAAAAAAAAGTTAAGTTTCTATTTTTTTGAAATAAAAATTTAAGGAAAAAAATAAGTAAAATACATGAAGTGGTGAATCGATGATATTATAGCGCAGCGCAGATTTCATAGGCGAAGAAAGAGACGGGACTGAGATCCAAAACGGCTACCTTAAAAATATTATACGTCAATCGATTATTTTCGCGACCAACCAGAAGTGAGAAAAAGAGGAGTTTAGATGTTTTTAATACGCATATACGGCACTGATATATATTGACACTCAGAATAATGGCCATTATTATAGATTTTGTCACTCAAACAGTACTGCAACTGATTCTAATACAAACTTTTACATAATATCAAATGTTATATATGAGTACTCTATTATACGCACACCTCCCATGAGACCTAAAGTTGTTCGCTTTATTTTGTCAAAAGAATTGCCGCCAACTTGTCAATCAAATGCAAACAAGACTCAATTAATTGTTACACAACTTATTGGTGTATTTGAGTAAATATTTATTTTATTAATTAAATACACATTAATGAAAAAATGAAAGTAAATAAATAGTGAATTATTGTTTGAATAAATCAAAATAAATCAAAACTATAATTATATTAATACACCTGTGCATAGAATGAATGTCTCAATAAAATAGGATTTTTTTAAAGGAATTTTCAAAAGCTTTTAATATAAGAAAATTGTTGATATATTGTTTGCATAGTTTTATGAGTTCTATTGTTTTTAACTATTATATATATTAAGAAAATTTTCAATAACTTTTTCAATATCGCGCAGTTTTTTTTCTCAAACTAAAGATAAAATCTTATTTCTTTTGTGTACGATAAAAGTTGAAAACAGGGTCTATTCAAGTGTATACTTGAAGCTAATATATTAAAATATATACACTATGTTATTATTATAATGTCATGTATGAGTTGGTTTACCATAAAATAGATCTTTTTTAGAGGAAAGAAAAAATAGAGATGAAAAGAAATGCAAGAGAGGGCAATGTTGGAAACACAAAATTTGAGATCTGAAAGCGATAGTTGTATATTTAACAGTAGAAAACATGTTGCCTCTAAACAAGCTGGGCTTGGAGTGTATCATAAGTTTAGTTTAGGCAAAAAGGTATGGGACGATAGCTAGTTTTTAGCAAATTCATGATTGCTTACACCCACCTTTACTTACCACTGCCATCACCATTATAGAAATGGAAAAGCAATACAATAACCATGAAATATTAGTTTGACTCTAAGTAACAAAACCTATTGTTGTGAATCCTCTACTATTTCGGACAATAACGACTTGAGACTTAGGTGGAAGAACTGCTTGTCGGCCGGGGTGGAGGATTTGAAATGGCATGCCTAACATTCCCTGCTCTTGTTGAACACACATACTTTCAATGGTTAAAAGGCCTGGCGAAGGAGCGCCAAAGAAGAGACAGGTTGTTAAAGCAATCACTTAAACCAATTCATAGCGACACCATTTTGCTATTTATCAAATTCCTAAACCAATTCATATATATTTTTCTTATATTTTGTTTTTTGAACAAATATAACAAAAATTTGTCGAACGATTCAATGCTACAATTGAAAAGATTCTCAGATATTGTGCATTCAATCATTTCAATACTAGACTTACAAAAGAAATTTTTAATATAAATAACTAAAATATTTTATATTAATATTTTCTAATATTAACATTCGTGACACTTAAAAATAAAGGCCTGAAGCCATATGCAGTTGATATGGAATTCCTCTAGTATTTTACGAGCTCAATAGGGGAACCTTTTGGGGAGTTTGGACTCTCTTCTCATCCTTGACTTTTTATTTAGTGATATTGAAGTTGAACTATTCCTTGCTTTTAAAAGCAAGAAAAAATTCATTTTGTTTTTCACTTAAATGAAAAGTAATAAATAAATAATAATCACACCATTTCATTAATAAAGTTGATGCTAAGAGTTGAACATTTTTGAGTTAAACTAAAACATATTCAATGTTTAAATTAATTTTCTTAATTGGCATTTCGCTTAACTCATAGCATATTGGGTTCAAATGCACTTTGCATTCAACAACATAATTGAAATCAAGATTTGACTGCCTTTCAGAACAACATTTTCAACGTGTTTGTAATGATTAAAAACTAATTTATTAAATTCTTATATTGAATGTACTCTTGAAATGCTTTAAACATATATTTAGTATAAATAAACGCATAAAAGTTAAAATAGATTAAAACAAACTTTAAGTTCATTTATATGCGTTTTCGTTGGTTTTCATAACTGGAAACCTTGAAAAAGTGCGCTGAAGGGGGTTTTCTGCGAAAGTGAACAATTGCACATCCCCTTAAACCGGCTATAGAAATAATATACTGTATTCGAAAAACGAAAAGAGAGGACTAGAAGAGAGGACTAGGGCTGAAACATTCGAATTCTACGTACTTGAGAGCTAAGGAGAGCTAAGTTTGGTTTTGGATATTTTACTACTTCAGTATTTAACATTTGCAGAGCTTGTACAGGAAGAGAGCTGTCAAGATGGGAACAAAATTAATGAGAGCCACGACGCACTTCTTATCCAACTGGGCGTATATAAGCCATAGTTTAACAATTTGAATTTGAACAAACAAATAACCAAAAATCATTGTCACCGAATAATTATCGCTAAAATAACTTACAATAACTTACATGTTCAATAACTATTCAAATGACTGACTTTTCAAAGATTTGCTCCTGTTGGACAAGTGCTTGTATTTACAATTTCTTCCATTTTAACTACTTTTCTAAAGCAAATCGAAGGAATTTTAACTGGGCTTTGGGCTGAAAAGAACTGAAATATGAGATCAGAGCTAAATTCAATAGCTTTTATAGAATTAACGCCGTTTATGAACAAAATAATTTGCTTTAAAATCATTTCTGAATATTTTATAACTTTGCTGAAGCCTAAGCCTTGACTAAACTTCAATTTATTATCTGAAACGAAACTCTATTAAAGATGATATATTTTTAGTGACACTATTGTAGCAACAGTTAAATAGAAAGCATAGCTTAAATTGGCTTCGGTTAAAATATTGGTTAAATGGGTGTAAACATAAGTTATTTATGAGGAATGAAACACATAGAATATTATAAATATAAAATATAAAACCTTAGCATTTCAATGTTTGAGTGAGATTTAAACGAAAGGAGCCATATATATATCATAATAATCCATAAAAATTTAAGAAAATGTCTCTAATTTTGCTTTTTCTTTCTTTCTTTCTTTCTCCTTCTCTTTCTTTCTCTTTCTCTTTCGCTCTCTCTCTCTCTCTCTCGATTCACTTTCACACTCTCTATCACAGAAGCCCAGAGACAGAAGTATCAAATTTAATTTTTTTCTTGACATAATTAGCTATTAAAAATAGATTTGAGTGTCTCTTTGAATATGAGCGTTTGATTTTGAACAGTGAAAAATGACTTATAAAATAGGTAAAGTGTAAACATGCATAAATTGCTGAAAATCAACACCGCACCCATTTCAACGAGAGGCAATATATCAGTTGATGTTTAGCCCATACTAGGGTGTGTCGGACTCGTTTAAGTAACAGACCAGGTGAGGAAGTAAGATATGAATTCATATAAAAAACGACAGTCATGGATCTGCGCCATTATAACGACATCATTCAATGTTATACTTGATAAAAGTGCTTGCATTTAAAATTTACAAATTGTGATCATTGCTCTACTACTGTATTTGCTGTACATGTGCTATATATTTGCTATGTTTGCATTCAAATGGATTTGGGAATACATTACTGATGATTTTTGATGGAGAATCAGTGATGCGTAACTAAGAAATATTGAAGACAGAAAAGATGACTAGTGGTTGAGATGGCATTTCAAGCCAGTTAAGCAACCGATGCCAAAGCGGTGAGAAGTGACTGTGTGTGTGTATGTATGAGATAAAAGTATATATAATATAAATATACGCCTCTTTTTACAAAGCAAAATGTCAATGGCTTTAACCAGAAGGCATTGGTTGTCATCTTTGATGGATAACGTCTGTGTGTAGTTATGCTTGTATTTAATATAACCTTATTTTCAAAGGCATGCTTTTCTTTTAAAATATTCAACACTATTCAAATTGAACGCTTTAAGTATTCAATAGTAAATTGGATGCATTACAATAAAAAGTAGTAAAACTGCACATCTGTATCACTACATATTACGTGAACTTCAATTCGAGCTTCAATTTTTATCTCTGCTCAATAAAACTCGAACTATAGCTTAATAAAAGTTGAAATCATTAATAGCACGCTATGTTGACCACGCAGTCATTTGCATTTTAGCACGAAATGTACTAAAACAGTAACTATTTTAACTATTATATAAAAATGAGCCAATGTTCAAACCAAAGAGAGGGAGAGAAAGAGAGAGAGAGTCAAAAACTAAAGAGAGAGTCAAAAACCAAAAAGAGAGTCAAAACCAAAGAGAGAGTCAAAGATAGAGCAGTGGATACACACTTTCGCTCCTTTTCTCTCAACCAACAATAAGTTTACACACCATTTACTTGCTTATAGTACTTTAAGGTGTAATTTAAATGTCATCAGGTGGAAGCCCACAGGGCAAGTGTATTCGCAAGTTAGCGCGTTTGAGAAAGTCCTACTCAGTTCGACTAGTGGTTATGTTATGTCTTTTTCTCCCCTCTAAAAAATATAAAGCATATTACGGAATATGTAGCGTTTCATAAGAATAAAGTATCTTTATATTTATACAACAATAATATCCCGCACATTTTCATTGTGTTCCCCGAGTCGAGTACAATGAGTACAATTTTTGATGGACATTATGTGAAAAAAAGACGCTCACCCACAATAGTGTACTTATTGCAGCATTACTTTATTGATGCAAAATAACAACACTAACCACAACAGTAGCAAATAATAGTCAACAAGTATCTCATCAGTTTTTGCTGCTATGAGTGATGTCATGTCATCAGTTCAGCCAACTTGCATTGTTTAAACGATAACAAAACAAGTCCCAACTCAAGTCCCAACTCACAAAACAAGTTAAATATTTTCATTTTAAAATGTGGTTTTGAATATTTTCTCAAATTATTTTCATAACAATCATCATATTATAGTATTTCTCACAAAAGTTTATTATTAAAGATTTTATTTTATTTATTTTAGACCAAACATAAAGGTGTAATAAAAAAGAAAAGACATAAAATAGTGTGCATTTAAGACTAAAAATCGGAAAAAAAACAATATATAATAATAGTTATATAATATTTATTACGCATATTATATAAGGTTATTAGTCATCTACAGTTCCGCAATTAAACTAATTTAGGAAAGAAATAGTGTTTTAAATAGTGTAACCTTTTTTTATACATAAGTTAAAGATGAAACAATTCAAATGAGACAATACGAAAGATTTTCTAGAATTAGCAGTTATTTAAAAGATAATAAAAGAAAGACTAAAAGAATAGTAATGTGCTGTTAGTGTGTAATTATGTTTGACAAAATCAAGTGCACGAAATGATAGTTTAAGTTTAGAGCTCAAGCTTGAAATGATTCAACGTTAAACGGAGGTAAGTTCAAGAGTGTGTAACCCAAGCACTAATGAGGGGACTCTAAGTAAAGCACATTAATTGTGTTATTTAAACATCTTTTTCTGTTGGTGAGTACAAATCATGGCTCTAACTGTTGGAGTTGTCGCCTTTACAGGATGTTGTTGTGCTTTGGCTGCTATGGATCACATTCTTGACGCAAAAGAAACAAACACTAAATAGAAGCACAAATGCCCTGATGTTGAGATAGTATATCCAAAGCGTATATTTGCTTTAGTAGTACCAAAAGCATGAGATAACAAACCATACAAACCATGTTTGCGAGAGAGTCAAAACAAAACATTTTACTGTTAAACACGATCTGCTTTGTATTCAAAATTGCTGCTCAAAAGTTTCAATTGATTGCTAAGAATTCATTTTTTAAATTATATTTTAATTATCCTTTTATGAACTCAGTCTCAAACGCTTTGGAATTTGGAAAGTTTTTCACTTGAGACTCAAAAATGTGAAATGAGCGCCAATTAGGGTAAAAACAAGAAAAATAAGTTCATGTTAATGATAAAAAAATTTCACTTTTTGGTTATTCTAAGTCTTCGGAAAATTCAGAATTTTTAGTAATCGATTTGATGACAATAAATAAAATAAACACTTGAAAACAATATGGAAAGTCTGTTTTGCAGCTCATTTTTAGGTCCTAACGTTTTTCCGAATAGCGATTATCTGATAAAAATCATAATATTTTAAATCAGAGAAGTAGTGACTGTTTGAGTTGATTTTAAATTCATATTATTTAAGTATCAAATTCGCTGATAACGAATTTTAAAAAAATGATTAAATTCTTTGTTTAAAAAAATGATAATTAGATATTTTTTCAAAGTTATAAATTAGAATTATTGATAAAAAAAGAAGTTTTAGGTTTCAAAATACAGTGTAAGTATTGTTAAATATATCAATTTTTTCGAAGGCACTGAATTTAGTTTTTTAAAGAAAATAAAACTCAAAATTTCAATTAAATCCCTAATTAACGACATAAGATTTTCTTAACTCTAAAATCAAATAATTATCGAAAATAAATTTCTAATCATTTAAATCTTTGAAAATATAAACCGATGGTGTCGTATAAATAATTAGTGAGTTATTTCTGAATTTTTACGTCAAATCGAGATATTTTCTCTGGCTATTAATTCAAGTGTTATGCAATAGACGTGAAAAATTATAATTTTATGAATCTCAATATCGTTTTTTTTCAAATAAGATCCCATCTCTTAACGTATATTTTTTCTCAAAATCTATAACCGTTCATCTCGTGAATAAGAGGAACTCTTACTTTAATCTTTAAATTACCAACGAATAAATCGTAAGCTTTCGTCTCAGGCTTAGGGCATAAGATTCATCTTAAATTAAATACTGAACATATTGACCGATAAATTCAGTTAAACAAAATTATTTATTTGGAGCAAAAATATTCTCGTCCAATAAATTTTTATGAATTCGCCTCTTCTGATGAATTTTTAAAAAAAACTCATCTCTTTTGGCCTTACGAGACAAGACATCTCTAGATTGTATGAAATTAAGTCTGGTTTTCATGTTTTTTTTACACGGCTTGTTGAAAATAACTGTTGAAATATTCATTTCAATTAAGTTAAAATAAACTGAACTTTAACTGTTGCACAATTAAAAGTAAAATTAATTATTGAGATAGATAGTTATTTCGCAAAAGAGTAAAAAATACCACAATAGTAATGGTGATAGTGTAAAGAAAAATAATAGATTGATTAAAAATAAAAGATGCATAAGTAATAGTTGGAAGATGAAAATGCAAACAACCATCGGCTATAACCACAAATTTTTCAATACCACGCCTGCTTGTTAAGAAAGTGTTGCAAAAGTTCAGTTAACCCGAAGTGAAAAGCGCAACAGGCGAACCAATGCATTAGTAAAGCTTTTCTAAGTAAGCCTGTCTTAGCTGCAGAGCTCTGCCTGCCTTTGTCTATTCTTAATCCAGCTCTAGTGCAATCTTCACCACTACCTACTTTACCTACAAATACTACAAACACTGTATTAATGGTACCACTCTTTGGCCTGAGGCTAGTCTAGCAAATCGTATTAAAGCAAATATTCGACATAAACCATTAAAAGATAACCAAAAGTAAGATAATATCTTAACTCAGATTAAGTTAACTCTATTTTTAACACTAATTCAGATCAACTGTTTCAAAGTTTAGCCATAAACTTAAGAAATGACAAACTAGTGCAGAAAAATTTTCCAACAAATAATTGGAAAGGTTTACGCACAGCAAAAAAAAAAAAATATTCAACAAATTATTGGTAAAGGTTTAGGTACAACAAAAAAGTGAAATCATAATCAAACCTACAAATGAGAGAGAGAGAGAGAGAGAAAGAGAGAGAAATGAGAATAATAATAATGTAAAGATAAGGCGATCCTACTCTCAACTATTAATTTATCTCAAAGATAAAGAGTCGAATTTGGTTGAGTAAACAATACATAGATTTAATGAAAAGCTATATTGTGGCTGTAATCTCGTTACCACTTTTGCTAACATGAAATATGGCCTGTAAATTACTGGCTGTAATATTATGAATAAGAGCTATTTTTCTATAACATTCAATGCTTTATGAATGCCTTATGAATGCCTTATAATTGAGCTAATGCTCAAAATTAAACTATTCAAAAAATAAATTTTTTTCTTCAAATTATTAAACATTTGAACATAAAAATAAACATCAAAATAAGACAGGGAACAAATATGACACTCTCTGCGTTTTGTCTAATTTTGGTGCGCATTAGTTTCTTATTATAGTTAGACTTTTATAAATACTTTCAAATATAAATATAATAAATGGGAAAATATGCAAATATTTTAAAGAGTAATGTTTAGTGTTTATGTTTAGATAGTTGTGGTTAAAAATGAATAAAAAAACATAGACATACCATCGGAACAGATCCCAAAGTTCCATTGGGATGATGGTGATGGTGAAGATATGATGGTGATGAAAGGGCATAACCAAAGGAAGGATGTGTAATGGCATCGAATGACTTACCTGAAAGAGAGACCTGTTCTCCTTCAGTAACAAGGCTTGACTTAAGATCGGTCAGATTTTCAGCACTGGCACGTTTCTCTTCTCCTCCTTCGTCTGTAAAGACTTTGATTTCATCCGATGAGGCCAAGTCATCAGAACCAGCACTGCCGACGAGCGGCATTGCTTAATGAAGAGCACTCAAAATGAAGGGAAGGTGTAAATGGTGTAAATGGTGTAAATTCCACAACAAATGCGGCAATTTTGAGAACTCGCTGCCTCTCTATCTTTCCCTTTGAGTTGCCTTTACTTTGAGACGACGGCCGCTCTCATATGCAGTAACATGAAAGGCAACATTCGCAGCACTCCTAAAGCACTCACTCTCTCACAAAACACACATAACACACATATTGGTATATCTTGAATGGTATATCTTGAATGGTCTATTGCTAAAGTTAGTACAGTTGTAAGCCTAGAGAGTCGCCCCAAACATCCAAAAATCACATTTCACTGCATACACATTACACAAACATAACAACATCGCTGATCGTAGAGCGCATTCCCCTTAAACTTTATAACCAATCCAAGAACGACTTTAAAAACCAGTTCAAGAGCCTGGGGCTCACCAAAAGATTTTAAGCTTTGCCTTCAGGATCACCAAAATTCGCACTCACTATCTCTTCAAAAGTTTGTCTCATATACCAAGAGATAAGAGAAAAACTAAGAGAATATAAGAGAGTATTAGACAGAAAGAGAGACCAAAAGGCAGTTTTGAGTTGACTGTTGCTTAAGTGATAAACTTTAGCCAAAATGCTTATACTTTCAAAACTAGTGCTACAATAAGATAAAGAGCCTCTATATATATAAACGTCACACTAAAGGAGCGTTAACAGCATTGGGGCGGAGATGAGACCTAACAATCTTCAGTCCACTTCTTAGAAATTTGTTTTGTTTCTTAAATAAGGCGCAAAACCAAACACACTATAAGGTGTGCTCTCACTCTTCAATAAATTTTTCTCTTATTATCAAACACTCAATTCATCTGCAAAATAGTTTTTGTCTAAGTTTTAGTTTTACACCTCTTTCGTACTAAAATAAACCCAACTATATGACTGAATAATACTTCAAATTCTTTAGTATATTATCTCTTCAGTTGTAAAATAATAATAACTCAAAGTCTCATTAATTAACGCAATGACTAGTATTGTATCGATTAGTGTTAAGTGAAATTTTTGTTTTAATGCAATTTTTAGCTATTTTTTGTTTAAGTTCACTAACAGTTGAATTTATTTAGAAAAAGTATTTTATATTTCGATTGTGAAAATCTATTTTTTCTCATTAGTTATGACTGGCATTATGTATGTATTTGAGTTAAGCTAAAGTATAAATAATTAATTTATTTTAAAGACGAGGAAAATGTTTTTGACAAAATGTTTTTTGTATGGAAATCGAGCTTCAAATTTATTTTTATACCAAATAAGATCTGAATGAGAGCCCAATGCGAATAACAATAAAACGCGTCCTACGCTTAAGATAAAACATTTAAAACATTCTGTTATTGCATTACTGGTTAGTACAAAAGTGCTATATAAGAGCAAAGGAAGAGCAAAAAATAAATAAATTGTTAAATATTGAAGTTAGAAATATATCCATAAATATATCCCTAAATATATCCCAGTATTCATTCATTTCTCCTATTTATTAAAGTAGTTATGAAAGTAAATTATGTTTCAAAATTATACATTAGATTAGTTGCAAAGCATTATGTGTTGATTCAATTGTTTAGATCATGAAAAAGATGGGCATAAGTGAAGATGAGTTGGGGATCAGCTAATTTTGATAATTAATCAGAATGTAATGTCATGTCGAACAGACCGTAAGTATTATGAGTGACGCCTACTTTTCTTCTCATCCCTGTTAACTAATGCCGTTTTTTTCCGATCTGCAAAGTGTCAGTTCGTCTTATACTCAAGTGAATTATTTTCATTTAAATTTTGAATTTTGGATCCCAAACAGCGTTAAATTTAATGTAAGATCCGTGCAGTGACTGCAGTCTTTCATGAATGTTATTCTAGTGTAGTTTAAAGCCTAATACAAGGTTCGAAAGTTGCTTAACATAAATTACACTTTAGGTTTGCATCCATTATTTGCTTTATATTAACTATGAAGTGATTTATCATTACAAATAGCCCGTAGCAGTTTGTGACCATATTGACCTTCCATAATATCTCGAATACTACTTTTATGGAAAGCTAGCATACAATACAAGACAGTAAGACTGGAAGACTGGAAGACTGCACAGGCGATGGGCTTCTGGGCGGTGTTATAACTGATTCAAATTCATCAAAAGTGCTGCAAAAATAAAAAACGAGTTAAAAACGTTCTCAGACTTATTGGCGTTCGAATGATAATAAAAATGAAATTGAATGTAGAAAAGACATGAAATCCTAAAACAAAGTGAAGAAGTTCTAAGATTCCAAATAAGGCAAAAAAGGCAGAACTGTTTTAAACCATGTCGTTATAAGAAATGCCTTCAGCTATATCTAGAACCAAAATAATAGCGGCGATGTCTTTGATGTTAAGAAAGTCAATCATTTCTCAATACAATAAACAATTTCCTTAATGTATCCAACGGTACACCAAATTAGTGCTATATTTATTATATCATTAATATAAACTTCAATTCAGCATCAAATGGGATGACTACAGATCTAACAAACTATGAAAATACTGCAAATTTGATTACTAAATAAATTGACGAAAAAAAGTTTTCTCTCATAGGAAGCGCTCCAATGCGGCTCTCAAACAAACTAAGTTATTGGGATTCCAAATAGGACTTACCCTCACTTACCATAACTTTCATTCTTCAAAGTTAATGAGCTTTCTTATTATTAAAACAAATTCGTTCCAAAATAACAAGTTTGTTGATCTATTTGCAAAATAAGTCCATTTTTATTAAGTAGTTTTGGTCAAACATTTTAATAGTCAATCTATTTTGACATCAAATTCATTCTTCTTTATATTAGATTAAATCAAATATCTTATTAACAAATGACAGCCGACTCAACATTACTAAAAAGTTACGCAAAAGTTTTCTCAACTTTACATTTTCGTCATTATCTAAATTTGTTTCTCTTGTTTATAATCTTGTTTGATCTCTAATGAACTTTAAATGAATTACTAATAACTAAAAATTTAATCCTTGTTTGAAAGAAATTTAAAGTATTTATAAATATTCAATTTGATTATTTTCAATATTCATTTTTTATATAATCATTGTTTTGGTTGATGGGCAATAACTTAATTAGATGATGGTGTGAATCGGTTCGAGTTGAAGTGTGAGAATATGTGAATTAATGGTCTGATAGTCTTTTAACAATTGCAGAGCAAAAGAATAGAGGATTAAATCTATTAGACCTTAACAAAGGATTACTGAGCATGAACTAAACGCAACTTAATTAAAATATATAATGTTCTACAACAGTATGATTTTGAAAATATCATTCTAGACTACCTTTAAATATATACATGATTTACAATGCGTTCATAAAAAACTGAATTCATGATTACGAATCAAATTATTAAGATTTTACTTTATATGCATCAGTGCTCACGACCTCTCTTTCAACTAAAAAATAATCGAATCGGAAGTTTAAAGTGTCTCAACTTCTATCAAAATTATGTTCAAATGAGATTTAATTGTTTAAATTTACACCAATTATTCATATTTAATTGAAATTATGCGAGTTTTGATCGAAATGATTGCTCACTTATGTAAATTAGATTCACTAAAAAGTTAGGCTAAGTTTCAATGATTTTACTTTAATGATTGAGTGACACAATGCAATGACAATTAATCTATTATAAAGTAAAGGCTAATGAGATGAATTGTTATAGCATTTTGCCGTTTAAATGATCGTTTAGATTCGAATTTGCAACAATTGAATAACTCAATTATTAATGTAGTAGTTAATTCATTTTGAGATCAGAAGATTGACAAACAAAACTTGACATAACAATTGACATAACCAGACAAATCATTGTTGTTTTGAAATGAAATCATTCATTAAAAGTGTTTTGCATAAAAAAGATATTTATTTTTCATTCAAATAGTAATTATAAATGTGACATTGATTTTCATCTAAAGTCTTTTTTAAAATATTACACTTTAGCGATAATTTTTCAATTATGCAAATTTTAATTAACAATCACTAATTAATTTTGAAAGTATGAAATTTGAAACATTTTAAACACTGAATCACACTTTAATAGATTAGAGCAAAACTTTTGAAGAAGTGATCATTAAAACAAATTTATTATTCCTTACAATTTTAGTTGAAAAAAAATTTTTATCTAAATTTTATATGAATTATATTACATTTGAATTTTTTTTTGTTAAATTTAATTTAAAGAAACACAAAATATTGAAATTATTTAAAACTGAAGCCTTTATTTAACTTAAGCTTTTGTTGATGAGTCAACTTTTCGATGACTTTGAGTTCTTCATCATTTAGTTCAGAAAATTGCATTTCTCTATTCTTATGGCCAACAATTAACTGCATTTCACTAACGATTAACTCTTTCCACCAACACTTCACAACCTTCTCGAGTGAAACGTGAATATACTTTCCTGAGTGTAAAGTCCAGGTCGAGTCCTCGCAACTAATCGTATGCAATAAATTTCCATCAATTTTCTTAATCCATTCACCATTAATACAAATAGAAATTGTTATACTTTTTGAATTAATGATAACATTAACTAATTTACTACTTGTAACAAATGAAGGAATATCTACGAAGACATCGATATCACTGTGAGATTGAGACCAATAATAAGAATCACATTTGGCTCCGTTGTAAATGTTGTGCAAATTTTCGACTTTAATGTTCGAAGAATTCATCACTTAGTGATCAATACTTCTTTGAATTCGCAAAAACAACTTTTGGTTTTTTGGTTTAGTCAACAATTTCAATAAAATTTGTTCTCAATTTTATTATTTCTTAACTTAATTCGATTCTAATTTTTAATCTGTTATTCGAAAGTTTGATGTCATATAATTTTTGCTCGTGATTAATAAGAACGTGAAAAAAATGCGAAATTAAACATTTTTATTTAATAATTCACAGCTTACTCGCAATTCGATGCTAATTATGAATTGTACTTTAAGAGAGAATCACTTTTATTGGGGCTGAACTTTTTTACGTTTGTTCCAAACTTTTAATATAGTGTTTGATTTAGTGAAAAGTTACTTTTGAATACTCGAAATTGTAAAAATGGTTTGACCACATGACAGCTGTTATACCTGTACTACAATTTTGAGAAATGCTTAATTTAAGATTCATCAAAAAATTCTAATTTTATACAATTTGTAAAATATGTACTCATTTAAACATTTTGTTCAAATGCATAACTGCACAAATCGAGAAATTATTTAAATCTAAAAAATTTTTAATTATAGGTTTTATTCATATGTTATGCAATTATAACAATTAATATTATGATTAAATTCTCATCATTTTTCATTCTCGACAGATCAAGAATAATGAGAAGTTTAATGTTTAAAAGCAAAATATACAGTAAAAAAGTTGTGACTGAAGACCTGTTGTAAACTATTGAATAGTGTCATTAGAGGGAAGTACAGGTTTTATATTATAAAGACTTACAGATAATGGTTCTCTGGAAACACTTTCCTGCATATTGAGTATACAATTATAAGTCAAGTGATAGACAGTTAACAGTTAAATACCATTAATGTGTCACTCATTGCAATCATTTCATAATTTATACCATTTAGTATTCAAATGAATGTCTTTGCTTTGCATACAATTTAAATATTGAATTTCAATTTTTTTAAGGCTGTTATTAACTTATTAATCAGTTTTTGGGTAAAGAATTTTGTATCAAATTTTGAACCAAATTTAAGATTAACTAATTTTGAGATCCAATTAATTCTAAGAATTGCAATGTTTTTAAGGATAGACGACAACAACCATTAAATCTCTGGTTTCAATACCTTTTGTTTTTATGTATATAAGAATTTGAATTTCAGAATTTTAAACTTTTAAGTTAGTTATAAATCGAAAAGATTATTATTCTCGAGATTTTGATTCTATTTCTGTTTCTATTTGAAGAATATTAAGCATTATATCATAATTCTTAAAATATAAGTTTTGTGTTTTTTTATTCATTAATTGAGACCTAATTTAGTATTGAATATTTGATTGCTTTGAGAGTACAGTATGTAAACCACTAATTTGTTATCTAATGTTTTATCAATGCTATACCAGAGGAGGGGAAGGGGGTCTGCGCCCTACCAAAAGTTTCCGAACTACATAATTAGCAAATTTTGATTGATTTAAGAAATTTTCTAACACTGACTTATGATAATTTGTTTTTAGCCGAGACTACAGTATATTCAACTTAACGCATATTAAATTTTATCATTCGAGTATTTGCTCGTAATTAAACTTTATTCTAATAATTGAAAATAGTATCTGTTTATAAAACGTATCAAATATTTTCATTCTTAGGTCGAAAAGAATTTTTTCAATATTAAAAAAATTGTCTCAAAAAAAAAGCCATAAGTTTTGACCCACTTTCTAAAAATTAGAAAAATTCTTGAATCAAATCCCCCAGAGTTTGCTTTGGCCAACCATATACTTGAGCTTAGTTTGTGCTAATGCTTGCAATAAATTGACTCATTTATCAGTTGAGAACAAACTTATCGTAATTCTTTGTATCGTTAGATCTCTAGCTTATTTCAGTTGTTCTTACTTTTCAACTTTAACTCTGCTTTAAGAAAATAAATGAGTTTTAAAGCAATTGAGGTCAATGTCACTCTTTAATATCTTCATGGTTTACAAATAAGTTCATTTTTAAAACTAATTGCTAATTATTATTTGATGCTTAACAAAGTCATTAATCTT
>JAQIWZ010000133.1:0-28058 GCA_034697245.1 Malaconothrus monodactylus | reverse complement strand
ATTGATATACTTCAATTATTTTAGAAAAAAATTTACTCCGATTTCGAAGTGCGATGCATGGATGGATAGCTTACGAAAAATAGAATCTCTACAGAATAATTCCACGGCCCTATCACACTTCGAAATCGGAGTAAATTTTTTTCGAAATTTAAAATTTAAGGTTTGAGAATTTAGAATAATATTTCAAATAAAAATATAAATAATTATTTTATATAGAGATATCGCTAATCACTTTTGAGACTCACATTTACTATATTATTAACTAATTCCTGATCTGAAGTCGCAAAGCATGTGTTTGAGAAAGAACATAATCTCAACAGCTGTTCAGTTAGATTTCGTAACGTAGATTTGTTTCAATACAAAACTTCGCACTACCTTAATTCTAGAACCTAGACTTAAACACGATTAAACGTTGAGTAAATATTTTTCTGAAACTCACAATTACTTTTGCGAAATAAATTTTTTTATTGACTTATGGAAAACAGAACTACTTTGAAACGTAACATAATTAATAAAAATATAGATTTATTTTTGATAGTTAAGAAATCAGTGCTCATTTCACTAAAATTTGATAGGATCTGTAACAAAAAACATATCTCTCTCTCTCTCTCTCTCTCTCTCTCTCTCTCCCTCTCTCTCTCTCTCTCTCTTCTGGCCATTTGTAAAACAACTGTGAATTTATGGTCCGGAAAATTTACACGACATGGAGTTTATACTCTAAAAGAGGGTTTTTCGAAAAAGCGAGAGAATATTGTTTAGCACTATAGAGAATATGCAACATTAGAACATTATGTCATAATAACTTATGCTACAGTATATATTTTCTCTCTAACTCAAGTTCTGGTAGACTCTCTTAATTCTATTTGAGAGTCAGTTATTGTGAAATGCCATTTAGCATTGCATTTAACATTTACTTTTACTGTTAATGCCAGTAGTAATACAGAGCCACAAATATTTTGTGGAACATTATATCAAATTAAAAGTTCCAATTGCTATATTGCAGCAATATTTCAACAGCTCTGCTCTTATTCAGTTAATACTATCTTAGGTTAGGCAACATTCCGGATGTGCACTTCATTAATATTCATTCGCTGTATTTGAACTGAAATAATAGGAATATGAGAAAAGATACAAAACCCTCGCAATACGAGTTACATGAATTTTATGATATGGCAGTTCAGTCTCTACTTGAGCGAAAGTAAAGTCAGCTCTTTTGCTACTGTTTTACTACAATATTGAAAATATATGCCAAATAAGAGGAACTTTTTTTTATTGCTTTCGTTTTGTGCATATATATTGTGTATAATATATAAAATTATATGAGAACAAAACAGGAACAATATCATTGATGGCCACTATTATCAACGCATAAAAGAAAGACTAAATTAAGGCATACTTCCTCTGGAAAAGTACAAGAGGAAAAATTCAAATTACTTTTAAATGTATTGTACACTATATGTAATTATTTCTTTTATTTTGTCTCTCGTAACATATTTTTTTCTGTTTCTAAGAACTTTTCACTTTTTGATTCTAAGCATTTATCAAAATGGTTGTATCAATAAGAAAAAAATTTTTTTTGTTCAAAATTGCAAAAATGGATTGCTTTATGAATCAGTAATGCATACGTTACAGATCAAAGTTAGGCTATTTTCCGCTAACAATACATAGAAAACAATATTTGATGTGAAACTTTTCCTTGTTTTGAAAAATAAAACAAAAAGAAACACATGAAGAAACTTGAAGAGACTCGTTGTAGGAAAAAGTGAGCTCTCACTTAATAAGATGAAATACAAAATATAGTCATTCACATAAATTATATTTGTTGAGTTTGTAGAGAGTTAGATATTATAATCCATAACATGTCACATATAAGCCATAAAATAGAGCATACATACAAAGAACTTCATTTTCGATTGAGATACTCGTCATTAGATCATGTGCTTCAATATATAAATGTTTATCGGGTCTAACTTTTATTTTTGGTGATGATATATGCATTTGATAGTCTAGAGAACGTCATGAATACATATCGGTCACTTGTAAGTGTGTGCCAGCATTAATGCATTACATTATTTTTTTGTTCATCTCAATGAATTCTTCTGTCTATATATATACACAAATATATGTGCTTTTTTTGTTTTGTTTTGTTTTGTTTTTTGCTTCTCATGGGAATCGGTTTTGTCATAATAGTAATAGTGATGCACTTAATATTATGATCATCAGAGCCACCAATGCATTTGATGCTTGTTGTGATAATAATGAATGCATACAACAGTATATACAGTAAATTTGCACAAAATCTAATTCGTGAATAGAAGTAATAGTGATTGTATAATAAGTTGGTATCTTTGGTATCTCTATTTTCACGTATTATAGACTTATATATATTCACTTATATAATGAGTGTAATCAACTAAACATAATTTCTGTGTTACATTTTGTGCAAGACTTACTAAATAGGCGCTCAAATGTCAAATACTTCATAATAGTGGGAAAAATACTGCATATAATCAAATAAATAAATTTATGCATTCGACCATCAGGTTATTTTTGGTAATTACTGTCTCAAAACGCAAAAGAATCTTCGATTTGGACTGTTTTTTAATGTTGCAAATGTTCATTATTAATTCAATACAATTTTTTTTGCTCGTAGCGCTTAGGAAAGAAAAACGCTACCAATTTATTATTAACAGTACAATGATTTCGATGGAAGGCGATTGTCAAAAATAATTTTCTCTGTCATGGATTTCTTAATTTATTCCTATTTCAAAGTTGGACAGCTTTAAAAAAATAAGATTTTTGAATTTGAAAACAAGAGTTTGAAAAAATAGTTTGAAGATTTGAACTTTGATCTAACTTTTTAAAATTTATCTATTAGTTTATTTACCATTGAGTGATTTCAGGTAATAATTATTGTCGAAATCACTTAAATTAATGAAAAGATTTTTAATCTCAGAAAATTGTTTGTTAATAATTCTTAAAGTAATTTTTATAAGCTCTTAAGTCTATTTAGTATTATATAATAAATTCATTTTTCAGAATATATTGAGAATATTTTGCACGAAAAAGTGGCTTTAAATATGCAAATTTAAATTAGTGTATAGTTGTCTTTTCAACCGATAAAATGCTTCAAAATAGACTTATATAATAAGATGTTAGTGAATATAATCACGGATTAAACTTTCTAAACAAAGCGACTGTTTGTCACATAATTTATATTTATATTTTTTTTCATAACTATTTGCATATATTAACAATTATAGTAATAAATCTATTTTTATGGCACAATTATGTCTCGAATTTATTTCTTAGTTTATATGTGAAACTCATATTAAGATGAAATTAATTTTAAATAAATGACATGAATTCAAATTATAAGAATATTCTGAGATCAACGGTAACAAGAATTAGTGCATCGGTTGTCTATAACATTTGGTTTTGCTTTAAAATATTAAAGATTTGTCATTTGTATTGTCAACATTAAAGTTAGTTTCTTATCATATTTTATTTTTCGAGTCACAAAGACTTTAACAGTCGGCTAAAGGGTTGAAGTAATGTAACAAATGTGCTATTTGTAAAGCATTAATATTATGTTTCAACTGTTATGTAACAAAAAAATTTGAAAAATATTAAAAGCATTTTTGATCCCCTTCTATAGATCTCTATTTTTATATTAATGATCAGTCATTCATTCATTTCGGGAATGAAGTTCAACTTCAAATATCTGCCTTTCACTCTCTCTCTCTCTCTCTCCTTCTATTTTGCTATTGTTATAGTTTTCAATGAAAGTTTATGTATATTAAATACATTCATCATTTCCTAACAAAATCTGTGCGATTCGAACAATAAAGCGATTCCTTTATTAATGATATTCACAGCGCTTTCCAAAAGCAATGATATTCTTTAATGAACTGTTTGTGCAAAAGATAGTAAAAAATCGAATATTTTGATAATGAGCTAAAACTGAATTGAAGGTATAATTAAAGGCAAAATCAATACATTAAAAGTTTGGAAATAAGTTTTTATAATAATTTGGATTTACTTAATATACTCGATATACTCGATATACTCGATATCTATCCATTAAAATTAGTCAATAGTAATTAATTATTAATTTATTATTATTTTAACGTTCATTATTCGGCCTCTTTTTGATAGGAAATAAATTTTCTACCATTAATAGTATTCATATTACTTTACATTATTCTATAGCAAACCTTCTGCTAATGTTTTATTTAACAATAGTATCATTTGGGGTCAGTTAACAATGAGCTCAATGCTGAAGAATATCTATTTTTTGCATTATATATCAAAACTAATAGATTTATATCATAATAGTTTAAATTTTTGTTCAAAATAGAAGATTATAAAAAGTCATTTTTTTCAAAAATACTAATATCTGTTGTCATTTGTGATTAACTCAATGTTTTTTGAAGAGGGCTTATATGTAGCCGTTTTGTCTATTTCGTTATTCTTATGCTCAGGTAGTAGTGGGAGGACCTCATTCTCTTTCCGTACCTTTGATGCCAAAGTTAATGGTTGATTGACACGCGACTAATACATCACTAAAACAGCTATAGATGCAATCGCTGATTATATAAAAAAAAATTGAACACAAAAAATTTCGTTATATTTGAGTTGAACACAAAAAAATTTCGTTATATTTGAGTTGAATCATTGAGTTGGTGCTAAAGCTCAGTTTTTCAATCTTCAATCTAATCTTTTAGCAATTTTTTTCTATCTCTAAAATTCTCATCATATAAGTTATTACTGTTTAGATATTTATTTAGTAGTTCTGTGCACACATTTTTTTATTATTCCATCACTACCTTTGTAGCCATACAATGATATTTACTTTTATGCAATACTTTATTTTATCGCACATTCTTTCAATTTCGCTTTTGCCTGTTTGACGTTTGATTCTGGCTCAAAGTAGAAGAAATTTCTTATTTCTTCGAAAGTTCTACTTTTTTTTCTATTACTGAAATTGTTTATGTAGTGCATACTCAAAGTCCTACCACTTTATAAGAGTCGAGATATTCGGCATAATATATATACGCTTTACTTTGACTTGAAAATCATTAATTTTTTAGAACTGATAGTGTGACAAAGTATATTGAGAATGTTTCCATGTCTTTCTTACTATGAAACTGAAATCAAATTCTCTTAAATCGGAGTCCTTTTTAAGTTGAATATATAAATTATATGTTTATATCTAATACAGTCGAAAAATTGAGAGATTTACTATCGTATAACTTATATAAATGATTTAGAGTCTGTTTCTAACTTTATAAAATGTTCACTAAAAGCTATAGACTATAGTATAAACTGCTGCATAACAAGTAATGTTATACTAGTAGTTGGTTTTGATTTTCCATTTTTATTCCTAAGTTTATTTTCTTTTTATTTTATATGATTTGCAGTCATTGTACTGTAACATTTACGCACTTAAATTAGAATCAAAACTGCATGTGAGCCAAGTTTGAAGGTATTCTTTAATATACTTTCACATAAAGTACTAGTTGTATAAGTTATTTATATAAAGTTCATATTCATAGTTATTAATACAAACTATGAGATTGTGGTTTTCTTTCTAACCGCAGTTTATAGCGATAAGTAGCGGCAAACTCAAAGAAAATTGCTTTCTCACCTGTTGAATATAATCATGATTTTTAGATCTCTTAACTTTTATACAATTGATGTGCAACTAATATATTATATGCTATTATACTGTGAAACTGTATTTTTATCCCAACAACAGTAACGAATACGAATAGATATGTTTTTGCTATTATGGCAAGTGTTGATTGAATAAAAAGGCCTTCAAGGAAGCAACAGAACAGGTCATGCTCTCACTTTGTGATGAACATATTGAATATATGAAAACATATGAAAATTTTGATATCAATACATAACTAAACTTCTCCAAAAAGATCAGTCAAATAAATTAAATAATAAAATTGCATAATTGAAAAACTGGCAACATTTGAGCGCCATTTCAGAGATAAATTATGTGAATAGAGAAGTTTTATGAATAACTTTATTTTATTGCCCTTTCCTTCAGCAATAAATTATCAAAATTTTATGTCTGATGGTATGAAATACAATATACGATATGAGAGAATGTGATTCAGTTCTTCTTTGAGTCTCACTAATGATATAACTTGAATACTAGAATAGCTGACCTTCCAATTAGTTGAGAACCTTTTAAACATGAGTTTTTTGTTCCGAACTTGCATTAACAAAATGACTGCTGAAATACTTGAGTGAACTTTTCCTCCAAGTCAAGTATTTTAGTGCATATCTCGATAAAGCCCTTGAGTCACTTTGATATAAAAGAATAAATCGATTCCTATTTGATCGAAAAGAGAAGAGAAAATGCAATTTAATCATAAAATTTTTGGTGTCAGTAACTAATGATTACTAGAAATAAATGTATTATAAACTTTTAGTAAATAACAGCTGAAATAACCCTTTATTATATCTGAAAATTTGCATAATAGCAAAATAAAAGTTCTCTTCAATTAGTAACAAATGTAAAACAAGTCATGAATCGAAATTTTCATTAGCAGTCAAATAATGAGCGATTGAGCTCTTTTGTACGAAACCTCTAATGTTTTAATAATGAAAATTCGCTAACTATTAATTCAAATGTCAAATAATATGCACTAATATGTGATGAAACATAATAACTATGAATGCAAAAAATAAATTGATTTGAATAAAAAACATTTTATGGATTCTAAGTATTTAAATAGTTGCTAAGTTTTATTTATAAGACCGAAATGCGATCGAATTTATAATTTTTTTTGCACTTGGTATTGATATGAAATTGGATTTTGTCTATTCTCTATAAAAACTTTATGGGATTAAGTGAGAGTTTCCTATTTGTAGTAACAATTTGATACTTAATGACTTTTTATGATAGCTTGTAATTTTTGGCTATAACTTTATTTTATATAGCAATGCATAAACTTATATATTACGCAATTTACTGTCATTTTATTGCAGCGATTTTGTGTGTGGCCAATAGTAAAACTGTAATGAATAATAACCTTCTGCTGCCTAAAAATAATCTTCGCTGACAGGATTCGGATTACCATTAATATGCGATAGTATTACAAAGGGCGGGATTAGCTCGGGATAAATGATCAATTTTCTTGTCAGTTTGTTTATAAACGTCAGAAACAATAGTATTGGCACAAATTGTCCTAATCTTCACACATCGTGTAGAGTAACCTCTGTCTAACATACTCTCAATCACTACTGAAAATGAGAAGTGAAAAAAACGAGAGTAGAAAAGAAAAATTGCAGACTTAACGAGAGAATTAAGTAAGGGATGCCATCGATGTACAGGTTTAATGCACTTTAAAAGGTACTTACCTTAAAGAAGTTGCTGTATAGCTGTTACAGTGGTATTGGTGTGCAGTTTGAATTAAGATTGATTTCTTAAGTCACTCTCGTTAAAACTTACACTAAAAAAAGTGATACATTCCTCGAGCTTGTACTCTACAGAGCTTGTACTCTACAATTCTTGTAACTCGTACTCTACAATACCCGTCAGGAATTAGCCCTATTTTATTTTGGTCACGTAAATCGTTCTTAAAACTATCAATGGATAAGTCAAGAAGAAAAAAGTGAGGAAAAAACAATAAAAATTAAAGCATCAGATTATTAACTCTCAAGCTGATACCATTGAAAAAAAGAGAGAAAATGACGAAAAAAATGAGTTAGCTTTAGGTCTAAATTTTCCTTTTAACTTATGATACTTTCAAGTAGATGGATATTTATTATAAACAGCTTGAAGCTAAATATTCTAACACTTACCAAATGCATACCTAATTTATCTCTTGTCTGGTTGGCGGCAGTGATGCACAAAGATTTTTCGCCGCCAAAATTCCAATGACGAGAAAATTAAACTCAAATCTTTGCGTTATAATAACTTTTGAAAAGTTATGTAATTTAATGCTCATCACATTATAAATTCTGGACAGTTTATCATTTTAATGCCAGTTTCTTTAAATAATAATACTTCATACTTATCCCTAACGATTACCGTTTGAACCATAGTTGAGCTTTATTTGCATTTTTTTCAAAAATATCTTTCATAACTAACTGGTAGACAAATATTTTTTCTTCAAAAATTTACAAATAATAAAATCTTGTTTACTGCCTCTTTTGACATCTAGAAAATTCCCTCCAAGCTATTCAAATATTTTGTTTTTATTTTCTCTAATACTTCAGTAAATAAAAACAATAAACTGAAAAAAAGAAAATGTTTGAGATAGCTTTTGGAAAATTGCTGGAAACATGTTTTCTTCTCTCTTTCTATATGATGGTGTCGTTTGTTTAATGAGGTATATAATAGTGAAATTTTCCTAATAGAATAACTCGACTATCGAAACCATGTAAATAACTGTATGGCTCAACATTTCTAACCGTTAGAGTGAGTGAGTGAGAAATAAATAGAAAAGAGTGAGAGCACTGTATATCACGAATCTTGCTTTAATACCTAATTCAGCTAAAGCTATATTGTGTTCGAGTTATGCAATTTTGTACACATAGTTGTCATAGATTTGCAACAGGACTTTTGCATTTGGCTCAAAAGCTATCAAATAGTAAAGTAGACTTTTGGCATTTTGGCTCAATTGCAAACATCAAATATACACTCACGTAAAGAGCTCTGCGGTTGGTCTGAACGTGAAAGTTATGCCTCTTTATAATTGAATATTCAAAATAATTTGATTTCAAATTAATAATACATACATATTTATCATAGTTATTATTATTGATCGTAAACAACTTTTTTTTCTTTATGTTATAACTTTATTTTTGTTCTGGTATTTCTATGTCTTCACGAATAAATGTCTGGAGACTTTCTTTTTCATTCGACTTTTACTATATGTACTTTTTGTAATTGAAAAAAAGTTTAGATGCATTTTGTCTATCGATTGTTAAGGCATGACTACAAGAGTTGGAAATTTAAGTTTAAAATAGTCTTTGTTTTTTGCTTGAGTTATTTTATTATTTAGATGCATAAAAATTGAATCTAAAATTTAAGTGATGGCATTCTGTTTTGAAATCTATTAGTGGTTAAATTTTAGTAGCACTTTGTGATGCATCACTTACTCTAAAGGCACTCATTTCAATGCGTGGTCACTATTCTGCACATATAAACGTTTTGCTGATGCTTTATCGGGAATGCACTTGCAATCAATCTCATATCATGTGCAATATTTTCACTATTTAGGTCACTTATAGTTAGAGATAGTTATTATGTCGCTCTTTTATTCTAGTTTTTTGTTTTAAATTTCATTCTTTTGAGAATTATGACTAACACTTAACCACAAAGTGTTTTCCTCTACTGGAAATTGTATAAAGAATGTGATTGAGTTTTGTGTCAAAATTAAACAAATTCTTTTTCATATTATGAATGCATTTCGGTTTTATCATCAAAAATTATTGAAGGAATAAATGCAAAGACTCTGAATTGAAAGCATAAATTTTAATATCATTTGCGACGTTTGATCCAAAGCGACAACATTAGCATCACTTCATCACTTTTGAATTTAAATTAGTTTTTACTTTTCAGGAGTTGACTCTAGAGAAAAGATTGAAAAAGACTTTTGTTGAAAATTTGCTATTACTTTACAGTTTGGTAATCGCTGTAATATATATAACAACTCGCGAATAGAACACTGAATAGAAGCTTAAAAATCTTTATTGTAAGAACACCTAAAAACCCCTTTGTTCTTAACACTTGAAGCAAACCTAATGAGATGAAAATTGTGAACCGCTTTAGAGTTTGTGCGGTACTCAATACTGTTTCTCGCTTTTCACGCAATCAAATTTCTACCAAAAAAATGATTAAAAAGAAAGAAAAGATATGCACTAAAGTTAAAAATGGACGTTCACAACTTTTTAATAACTAATTTTCTTTAAACATTTACATATATATGAAATGGATTCTTATTTGATAGTAAATATTAATGTTTAAATAAATATTTGTATAGCGATGCGTGGGATTCAATCTTTTAGGAGATATTTGTATTTATTTGGCACAAAATTGCATATATTTCTGAATTAGTTAATTAGACGAAATTGGATTGCATTGCCTTATAGTGAAAGCAATCATGATATAAACGAATGATATGTTGTATAAGAATCAGTGCTTCTGATGATCAGATATAACATTTTAGACATGACACGATATTGTTCTTTATGAAATTATTTGAACAAACAGATTGTATTCATTAAGAACTGTTGGGACAAAAAACATTTATGACCCCATTTTCATTACATAAATAGTTGACTTAAATTAATTAACGAAATAGAGTTGAGGCATCCGTTTTTTCTCTAAATTATAGTTTACGTGCACTCATGTGAGCCATAACTATTTTAAATTAAGCCTCTTATGTAATTATAAACTACAAAATAGAAAGACTAACTTTATTATTAATGTTTTTTTTTTCTTCTCTATCTTTTCTTTTCTCATTCTCTTTCTTTCTTTTGATTGCATATTTGAGTGAGTGTTGGCTTTGTTTATGTGCCAACACAATGAAAATAATGAAAATAACAGTAAGTTAAATGTGTGATCAATTACAGGCTCTTTCGATCAATTACTTCATAACAATTGAAAATCGCATTCATTACTTATTTGGATCTCAATGCTATCCATTGCCTTTCATTTGCTCGACCAAGTCTTCTATTAACCTTTGACTTTAGTCTCGGGCTTATCATCAACTGATGGGCCATTTATGGCGATTGGTTTTAGTTTTTGTTGATTTGTTCGTTGAGTTATTTTGATAAAACGAGACAAGAGACGGATACGTACAAAACAACAACAAAACTTCAAAAAATAGTTATATTGAGATATTTTGTGAAAAGTCATTGTTTGACAGTTATGATACGCGGTGGGTCTGGTCTGGCGGTACTATCTTTTAGTTACTTGTTGTTTACTACCGTAAACTTTGTTGCAATACAATTACTTCGCAAATTTTATTATTTTTTCTCTTCTTTACTCTGCATTTATCTCTGCACGAGCTGCACATTAGGGTTCACTATCTCTAAAACTAACTAAATTATTACCAAATTATATGTTTTCTCTGCCTTTTCATTATGAAATTCAATTTATTTTTAAAGTATAGTTAAATTCAGTAAAAAGAAACAATTTTTTCAAAACTTTTGTTTCGCCCAAAAATTAAAAATGATAATAATTTTAAAATAAAATTGTAAAATAACCTGTTGACAAGTTGAGTAAAAAAAATAATGGAAATGTCTAAATAGTATTTAAGTAAATGCTATTTCACATTAAAATAACTTAAATTTTCTCATATTTCGAAAGAATAGAAAAAAATATATAGAATTTGAATAAGAAAAGAAACAATTTTTCTACTAATGTAAAGAGCATTGCATTGTGATCGGGGACTCATTTTAAAGTAGAGGATAATGAATGAGAAAATATAAGTATTATTTATTATCAAAATTTATATTTGCATAGCGTTAGTCTCCATAGGATGGTATGAAAGCATTGAACATTTGTTATATCTGGCAAAAAAGTAATTATTGTGTTTTGTGAATATTTATTCTTCACTCTTATGTTTAGTGAATTTGCTGTGAGATATGCTCTTATTTCAGAAAGTCATGATCTGACCACAAATGTCTGATAATATGTATTCTGTTTTTTAAATGTTGGACTTCAAGTGAAGAAAAATTATAACTATTGCAAAGATTTGAATAATTGATCGATATTCGAGTCATTATTAAAGTCAATCTTTATTGACTGATATCATTGAACTAAATAAAGACTTTGAGGAAAAAAAGATAATAATAATATAGTCTGTGATTCTAAATGAGCATATCTTAAATTGCATGGAATATCATTTTTTCTCAGCTTTAATATTTAATAGGCTTTTATGTAAACTCATTTTTATATTTTATAGCATATTAAAGCTTATCAATGAGTGATTGTGTCAATCATTTATTTACTTACAGGTGTTGTGTTCAACATAAAGAGCTGACTGAATCTTATGGTACATCGAATTTCGGTCTTTTCTCTCTACTCTTTCCTACGGTTATCATAAATTTTTCATTTTATTTTATCAATACATTTATAAACAGAATAAGTTTATGCATAGAGTCAAAAGCGGATATAAGCAGATTGTGCTCTGATGTGAACTTGAAAATAATACCATTAAAAAATAAATATAATTCGCAGCACAGTTTTTGTGACTGTGTTTCTATGCGAAAGAGACGAGAATGAGAGGAAAAGTAATTTTGAATTAGAGAAACTACAGTTTGTATGAGAGACGAGTTCAAAGAGAGGGAGAGAGACTATTGAATTCAATGAGATTTTATTGTGTTGTAGTTCTGATAAATCTTTTCAATTATATACTTTTCTTTCTTTTTACTATATAATAGTAATAGTAATAATAGTATTGTTGTTACAATTTTACTGAAAACTATACCTTTCGGTTAAGTAAAAGTAGAGTTAAAACAAGTACAGAACAAAAAAAACAAAACAAAGTATATCTGCGTTGAAGTTAAGCATAGAGTTGATGGCCAGTCAAGCAATAAAGCCTGGCATCACTACCACCACAAAACGACAACCATTTCCAGTCGTAGTGGAGTATTGCCTTTTGCTGGTATACCCTCTTATATACGGTTCGTATGCAGTATTGCCTCATATAAGCAATAGACGCAAATGCGAGGTTATCAACTCTAAGCGCCGCCCAACTATTGCAGCCTAGAAACTAAAAACTCGGGACTAAGAGAGAAAGCGAACCACTCGGAACGGCGCAGTTTAGAGATTGAACTGAACGACACTACAAGTCAACTAAAAGCAATCTTTTGGTTGTATTAGTTTTGTGTTCGTATAACTCATACACATATTGAATATAAACCAATATTATATTGTTGTTAAAAAACGTCTCTCTAACAAAAAAGTCTATCTGTTCCGCATGTGTCTCAGCTCTCACTCAACTCTAACTCAACTCAACTTCGATTCATCTCGAGTTTGTTGTGTTGTGTGAATGAAGAAAATGTTTTTTACAGTTCATATTTGAATACAACAAATACTACAATAATATTGAGTTTTGACAAAACGTTTCAAAGCGACTATCACTGCATTCACCACATCGTTGTTGTGTTAGGCTTTGCCTCATCTCTCAATACAAGACAAACTCCGGTCTATTACTATTGATAATAATATAAATGCTATTATTTAAAAATATGTGTTGGTATACAAAGTAATATTGAGTAGAGAACATACATACAAGTGGGTCGAGCTTTAGTTCCACAACAAAGCCTTGACCCTATTCGCAGAACTTTATTCACTAAAACTTTGGTTCGTTTTGTAAAATCCAAAAACTTTTCAACAATTATTTATAAGAAAAGGAAAATTTGTTTTATAACTCAATCAATTGTTGGATTTATTTCTGATAATAATATATTGTGTCTGAAGATAAATAAATCTCTAAACTATTATTGTTTGTGAATTACTTCAATTGAAGCAAAGTTTTACAATATTTGATCAAAACTTTGAATTTGTTAAAAATATACACAAAGTTTTTGATTGCACTCAAAATCAATTAAATGAGTGATTGTGAGAGTGTTTGGCTTTTACACAACATATAGTGTGAGTCAAAAGGAAATAAATATATTGAAAGTGAATACTGGGGCTAATTATATATACACTTAAATCAACTCAAAGTGATTACAACTGTTCAAAATCAAGGATTATATAAGAGATGAAACCAAACATAAGTTTAGACATCAATTCAAAAAAAGAGAGTCTATTATGAATTTTGTGGATTACGTGTATTTGCTCTACAACTAAATCAGTGAAACAAAATAGCACTTCATTTAAAAGTGTTAAAAAGTTATACATTTGTATTAATGTATATTTCTATAAGTGTTTCATCTCTTTATTTATTTAATTTAAAAGTGAATCCCATTATTCTATTATACTTTGGATTAAGCATTATTTGAGAACAAAACTAATTGAAACTCATCTCAAATAATAATAAAAATAATAATAATTTTGAATATCGCGCGTATGTGGTGGTCGACCAGTTCTCGACTGAAAGCCACACTAAAACATTGTGGTCTTCATATCAGGTCGTTGTATACATTCTAATATTTCAATTGCACTGCTTTTATGTGTATTGAGTGTATGTGTAGTGATCGCACTCTTTCAGCTCACGTCGTTTTGTTTTGACGGCCGCTCATTAAGACTATATTGGATTTGAAAACGAGAATTAAATCCCTTCGCAATAGACTGCGCAACACAATAGGCAATAGGTTTATATATAAATCTGACACACACTATATCTCAGTGTGTGTTTGGACTTTAATTTAATAATATTATTACTATTATCTATAAATACGGCATATCTTACTGTATATCTACTCGAAGGGAACTTCTATTAAGTTATACACATTTGTACACAAGTCCCGAAAATTTTATTTTATTTGATCTCATTTTTTAAAGTTTATGTTTTAAGTTGAGTGAATCGCGGCTCCACTAAAAGTAAAAGTTCTAACCTTGGAGTCAATTGAATTTTTTTTTCACAATCTCTGAACGCGTTATATGACTGAGAAAAAAAAGTAATAAAAATAAAAGACAAACCAGTCTTTCGATGAGAATAGTGTTGCCTCACTTAGCACTACATTCATACGAATATATAGTGAATTCTCATATACTGTATATATATTGAGAATCAAAGCTAAAAAAGTTAGACTTGAAAAGTGAATGCAATCTTTATATTGGTATTAGAATTAGGGGTCATTCCACGGCCTTGTTGTAAGTTTGCGCTGTTGGCAGTAAGCTATTAAAGTTTGTTGTTATGCCGTAACTCTTTTCAATATCACACACACAGTACAACACAACTCACCGGTAAGATAGTTAGGTCTGCATTGAAAATACGTCATTAGTTTGACGTAGAAATGTGTTTTTGAGCTGCAATACATGCAATATATACTGCATATAAAGATCAACAACAACATCAAATGCTATCATAGCGTTGGTGTTAGTGTTGCTCAAATCAAATATCGATCGCTTTGGTTCGGTATATACTGCAAATATAAAGGTTATATATATGGTAAAGGTTTATAAGGTATACATTTTTCTGGTGTGTTTTATATACCGAACGAAAGTGAATTCGACGGCCAGAATGTATGTGTATACCAGTTGTATACCAGTTGTGTCTGTGTGTATGTTTCGGATTATTTATTTGAGCTCTCGGGGATTACTGAACAGTCCTCAAACATCTACCAATTTATTGCTTATAGAAAAAGCTATTTCTTAGACTTTCTCTTCTCTCGATCTTTAATTTTTTGCCATTCAAGAAAATAGCGCACAAAGAAAGTTGAAGTTATTTTCACACATGAATTAATAGATTTCTCAATAAACTTAATACTGTATCGAAGACGACAATAACCTAAATAATAAAATTAATATTGAAAATAAAGCAATAAACTAGAGAAAGTTAGTTAAACCAAAATCAAATTTTGATCCTCTTTTGTTTTTGGTTAGACTGACTTTTGATCAATTAGGGCTCAATCAGGATTTTTAGCGTAAATCAGTCAAACAAAGAGGATTCCGGTTGTCAATAATAAATGATGAATGATGATAGGCTTCATATTGTTCATGCCTTAGATCTACTGTTTGTCAATCCAATACAAAATCTGCGCTAAATTTTCGCATATGACTGACTTCAAAAATGTCTTATATTTTGTTTTGAATATTTAGAGATTGGATGTTTGCTTACACAACAAGTTAGTGGTTCATCGTTTCTATGGTCCTTCTTAGTGGCTCTATTGAAGCTCATACTCAGACACCAACACCTGCTTGTACTGGTGATCATTGGGTGGTGACCACACAGTTGATTGGTGGTTCTTCATTTCCATCGTTGTTGTCATCATCACCACCAGCACCGCCATCATCATTATCATCATCAACACCACCGTCATTATCATCACCTTCATTGGCAAATAATACAAACAATTCAAATAAGAACACGACTACCAATACTACTAATACGACGACAACTAAGACAACGTCGACCAACACCACCACTAATATAAGTACTGATGCGAATATCATAAACATTGACTGTATTAATAGTGATTTGGAGTCGAGTGTGACTGCAATAGCAATTAATTGTAACCTAATTGATAGTCACCTTGTGATGGATGCGCCCGAAAATAATTCTCATTCATCATTGATTCTTGCAAAACAAAACAGCAGTGATTGGTCATCAGTGTCCGCACCTGCTGTCCAACAGATACTTCTAGTGGACACCGCAAAGATGAAACGTAAGTTTAAAAACAAATTTATTTTTGTGGTGTATTGCTATAAATTGCTATAATTTAGTTGCGCGAATGCGGTTGTTATTATAATTAAATAGCCATTAGAAAAGACTTCTATTGTAATTATAATGATGAACAAGCCGTGAAAAAGAGCGACGAGCTATCTGAGGACTAAGACTTCACTACTTATTAGTATTACATGAACTATAACTAACTCATACTGTTGTACTATCTCTGGCAAAATAAGATGAATTGCAAATAAGACAGCGCCATATGTGGTCACAACTGACAGCAGTGATGACCTCTCTCTGACCCATTCTATTGTAATGCCAAATATTGGCTTCCCTTTTATATCATGGCTCATGTCTCCAGCGGTTTAAGTATTGCTTCTTTTGTCATATTATGATTATTACATAACACTTTTGACTTAAGCGGATGTAATGCGTCTCATCATAGCATTGACTTCCTTTCATTCTAAAGGAATAGTTTGTTTCCTAGACATGATCTCATCTGTTTAGCGATTAGTCACAACACATATTCTTACTTACATTCATACATATTAATTTAATTGAAGACGTACTGACTGAAAGCCCGATTCATTATTCAATTGAATTTGAATTTGAATTTGTGTTGAGTTGAAATACCTTTAATAACATTACATTAGACTAATAATTATTTTGGCCCCAAATTCCTATTAAGTATGCGTCAGTACAACTGTACAACTGTTCCTTCACCAGAACATGTATCACATCTCACTAAAAGCCACTAAAACCGTGACTAATATTTATTTATTCAGCGAAAATTTAATTTCCATTTCGATGTGAAGCCAGTGCTAGTTTGGAAGTGTTTGAAAGTGTTCAGCTGTTCATCTCCTGCTCTCTTCTCAACGTTTAGTAAATCTAAGTCTTGACCACAACCCATGAATACATTTTCTGGCTTTAGTCTATTTGTCTAAAGTCTGTTTAACCCCATTTAGTTGACTATATCTCTTGTGAATTAGTATTCAATTGTGTTTATATTCAATACTTGAACTGTACCTCTAATGGTTAAATGTTAGAGTGAGCCATATCTTGTTATAGTCTATTATTGGTATGACCTGCCAGAGACCAAATGAGACCAAATATTGCCAAAAGCTTTATCCATTGCGAGCTCAATCCATTGCAGAATGTCTGAAGTGGACCACGTATTGGTCTATTCCTTGATTGCTGTATTTCACTGGATATTTGATGTGTTGTGTTGTTGGCTATTTTGTATGGCAGTATTGGTTGCATATCCCTCAGGGCTTCTAATCTGAGTGACTTAGTGAATGTCCCTTAGCGTATGGTCTGCTGCCAGTCACAGATGAACACTATTTTGTTCTCATACGATATACTTGTTTAATACATTCAATGCTTTGGTGCTGTTGCTGTTGCTATGAGCAAAAGAGCACACTTTTAAACTAAATTTTGGCTCAAAAATGACAAACATTTCTGCAAAACACAACTGTTCACTAAAACCATCTTATATTTGGATCTGATTCAAAAATTGAAAGCAGATTTTCCTCTATTGATAGCCAAAGCTTAATGTCTGAAAATCAGATTTAGACAATTCTCAATCGATCACATCATAAAAATATAATAAATTAGTGAAAAGCCCTGTGCGACAAACTTTTCTAATCAAAGCAGAGCATAAATTCATTAATTACTAGCTTTCAATGGAGTGAAATTGCTTTTTATTTAGCAATCAACCCATTATTTAGTCTATTAATACGACACATAACTCGTGATTTTAAATGACAAATGTCGCGATTCTTGTTTTATTATTATCATGTCTGACCCACTTTTCATTAAAAGTGCTTTCTTTTATATCTGTTATATGTGTTCATATTATGCTTTTGTCAAATATTTCCCGTTTCGAAACTCAATTCTTTGAGATATCAAACGAATGTATTTTAGATTCTGATGTCGAAAAAGTCGACTTTTCTGATAAACATCAAAGTAAAAATTTTATTAAACTTTTATTTTTTCATGTAAGTCACTGTGTCTTCAAAATAAACTTTTAACTTATTTCGCTTTTTATGGGATGCTTTCTTTTGGCAGCAGTTCATTAAATGATAATATAATGCGTCAAAAAAATTTTTTTTTAATTTGTCGCCACTCGAAAAATATTTCTTTAATCAGAATGTATTATAATTAGTGTTAAAGTAATAAAAATATTGCATCAGATAATGTTTCGCAGAAGACAAGGCCAAAGATATTATAAAAACTATGTCAGAAAGAAAAGAGATTAGGAAAAAATTGAATAACTTCGTGAATAATGAAAGTTATTGTGCGAATGATTTTGGATTTAATGTTACTTAAAATAAATTAATTTTTAGTATTAACTTAAATGTTGACATTTTAATAATATGTAATCGTTTTCAATAAAATAATACAAACAAACTCTTTCTGAACATTGTTTCTCTCGTCATATTAAACATATTTTTAAAACCTTTGTTCACGCATTCATTTTTCATTGTTTTCGATATGAATGAATTTTATTTAGTGATCAAAATTTTTATTGAATTTCTATAACAATTATTGCGAATTATTAAAGAAAGAGAAAAATAGACAAAGCAATGAAGTGGTGGTTGGATTTAATTACCTGTTTCTACTAATTTCTATTAAAGCAATATTATTATTATAGCCATAAATTGCATGTTGTCGTTGACATTCATTAACTTAATTAACTGAAAGCCTCAGAAAATATGATTGCAATTGCAGCAAATTTATAGCAAATACAGTTATGCAGTGCTCAATACAGTTATTCAGTGCTCAATACAGTTATTCAGTGCTCAATACAGTTATGCAGTGCTCTGATGTGGCATAAAAGACAGAAATAAGCCTCACAATTATTATTTGCAATTGACTGTCAGCTCTCTCTATGGCCTCGTGTTATATCAGTTTTTGTCGTGTATGTCTTAAGTTACTGTTTAACAATGACTCACGAGCCCAGGCTTTTATCAAAGCATTTTGTTTGAGTCTCTGTTGTCCCAATGTTTGTAAATGAAAGTATTGGGTGTTTCAGTGGCGTTGCATTACTAGAATTCCATTACAGCCAATAATGCAATGGCTGCCAATGCAAGAGTTGAATTGAGCTCAATTGCACTTCTTTTCACAATGAATCAATGATAAGAAAGCAAAAGTGCAATTCTATTGCGTTATTTCATACCCAAAACGTGGCATAAAATTTGTTTTCCTCAACTGATACCACACTATGATCTGAGATATTTTTTTCTGTTATTATTTATCTTTTCTTATTTTTGTGTTACTCTCTCTCACAACCAGAAGTATAAGAAGTTTATACAGTATTTGTGTGTAAGTTATACAAAATAGGATATTATGCTTTAGCAGTAAAGAGATTCTTGTTGGCGACATGCAATATATTATATAAGATGTCTGCTCTGTATGTATACCACTGGCAAAAGGTATATCATAAGAGCATAGAGAGCTTTGTGGGCTGAGAAAATTCAGTCGGGTATCGGATGCTGATTGTCAGCGTGTGACGGATGAAGGACTCTTTCTCTTGAGTCGTTCGATCCCATTTCTATGGTAACCGTCATCCTTACCTCTCTATATTTTGTGATCTCTACTCTTTCATAGCTCTCAAAGCAATGCTCTCTCTCTCTCTTTCTCTCTCTATTTTCCTTTACTTCGCTTTAAGCGCTAGAAAGAAGGAATAGAATCTCTATTTAAACTGTGTATAGAGTAGATTGCATTGCATTGCAGTGCACTTATAATGTAAAAGCTTGGATCATATTTGGAGCCCTCTTTGGACCTCCTTATGTTGTTTCCTCACTTAAGACTCAGATTGGATTGAGTTTGGATTGAGTTTGAGTCAAAGTTTGCACTTTTATTGATGTCGTATTGTATGTCCCTTTGCTTGAGTCTCAGCACAATGAGCCAAAGCATTTGTTACTGTGTTATTAATAATAATAACAATAAAGTGAATTCACTCGAACGAAAATATTTTCAAATTCTAATATCAAATTGAGTGTAGAATTGCTTACTATTTGTTTTACATAAATACCATTCTCGCAAAGTTTTCTCCAATTCTATATTTGAATATTTAATTTTAGAAAAATTATGTTTATTGTAGAGACAGGTGTTCTTCACTTAAACCAGAAAATAGAAGTTTCTAAATATTGAGCACAATTTGTTTGGAGTCCGGTTTTATATACGATTGAGTGCCTAATGTTTTAGATAAGTTCTATTTTAAAAGTACAATTTTTCCATTTAAATCACCTTTTCTTCTATGCGGTTACCCCTCTTATACCCTCTTATATCTCTTATAAATTGGGTAAAACAAAATTTATATCATAGTGCTTATGAACGCTTTATGATCACTTTTCCATAATCACGAGTCAACCCATTTTAAATGTTACTGCAGCAGTACTTCTATTTTATGATTTTATATTTTTTGTGATACTGTGTGTAGCTTTTTTTCCAGCCTTTGATAAAAAAAAAGTTATGAGCATCTGCTCTGATTCAAGTCTTCGCTCACTCATTAAGAATTATTATTACAGTTATTTTTTGTGCCTCCACTGAGTCAGCTCTTATCTGCCTCTTTTATATATTGATATTTATATTTTGAGCATCTCTGCAAAATTGACCTCAGAGGAAATGTGTGCAAAACTATAAGTTACATCTCTATACATCTCTATATTTTTTTACTACAGGCGATCCTCTCAATGTCTCTTTATTAAAAAAAAAAGTTAAGTTAATGTTATTGTTTTTATAAGCTTTGTTGTTGTGCTTCAATTTTATCAATGAAAAGCATGCGATTAATCGAAAAATAATAATAATAAGACATAACTGTAATAATAATAATGATAATAATAAGTAGCTGTAAAATAATTTCTCTAAAACGTTTGAAAATATTTACTCATTTTAGTTTGAATTGCAATATTCTGTGCAAATAATTCTAAACATTTTAAGCGTATATTTTGATCAATTTTTTTAATGAGTGATAGTATGAGTGATAGTATTTTTGAAAATACAAACTAAAAGTTGTATCTCTTGTTTACATTTATAGCCAGGAGGAGCTTAAGCCTCATTGAGTATAAATCAAACAATTTTATTTCAATGAGTTGCTATTCATTGCATTTGTATTCATTTGTTCCTAAACTATTGCATACAAACATTCATTGGGGATATAATATAAAACCCATATATAAATTATATGAACTGCTTATTTCTCCAATTTATAGTCTGACTTTTGAAGTACTGCAGTTAAGCTTTCGCGAAATCATTTTTTATGAATGAATGAGAGTATGAATGAATGAAACTTTGAATAGTTTAGTCTAACGGTTAAACATTTGATGTTTGAGAGAAGACATACGATGAAATGTTTTATTGAATTGAGTTATATTTATACAAAATTATTATTTACTTAAAGCGAATGAGGTCAGGCGAATAGGTTAACTGCGACATACATGCCGAACACAGCTGTTCACATGCACTGAGCAATCATTAATATTTCTCTCTTTTGCAACATTTAAGTTTTTGCTCTCTCTTTTGGATCCTCGATCTCTCTCTCGATGGTTTTTCCGTACAGGAGGTTGGGATGGCTGAGCGTTAATTGTTTTTGCTGTCTTTTGCTGTCTGCACTCGGCCTCTCAATCAAAGCCGATCTGATGCGCCTCTCAAGCGTACTTCTATTGCTATGAACTTTTTTTAGTAGTCATACGAATGCTATGGAAAAAAATTCCGCACAGACTTTGATATATCTTCTGTGCTATTGGTTTATATAAAATGAGAGAGAAGTAAAAAAGACGATAACAAAAAATATATTATTGAAAAAAAGAGTGAGATCTAGACTTGAGCTCCATTTAGCTTTTATTGCGACTTATAGTTTTATGAACTTAACTTTATATCTCGATTGAATCTCAAAATAAAGAATTCTTCAAATATAAACTTTTTTAAGCACTATGTTATATGATTTATATCTCAACAAAAAGAACAATTTCAACCTTTAAAAATGATTTGCCCATCAAAAAAAACTTGAGTGTATGAAAATTTATTTGTTATATAATTTGTGTAATGTTTTCCAAGACATTATTCAATAAGAGTTTATAAGTTTATAAGAATTCTACAAAATATTATCAATTATTACTCGATTTCAATGATCTAAAAGATATTTCGTGAGCAAAATTGAGGTTTTGAATTGAATAAATTTTGAAGAAGTGATTATATGACATACAAAGTTCATAACATAGTCTTTGAAAATTTGATATTTTTGAAGAATACTTTTCCGGATTGTGTTGAGATATCTTATACAGTATAAGACTTTAACTTTATATCTTTTTGAAGAAGAATTTGTTATAATTGAAAGAGACCAGCGAATCGAAGTAAGAATTTTGGTCAGCGAATCACGTCTTATTTGGTTGAGCTGATCGCTCAAATACTCAACTGAAATCTGAAATCTATCATCAGATTGCACTTTATGTCATTTATCAAATTGCTTTGGCTGATCATTGAAGCCAAAAAGTATATATTATTAAGACGAGTACGAGTTTTTCTATTCGATTTAATTTTGTTTGGCTTAGAAAGTCTTTTATGACGATATTGTTGGCTAATATTTGATATCTGCTGGCATTTTATCGCTCTATTTTAGATTATTATTAGAATTGTAATGACTTTCGATGAATTATATCACTTTTACACCAACCAAATGAAAACAAAGAAATCTTTAGTAAACATAAATTTATATTAATTTGTGCCATTCATGCAATCATTTGAAGTCCAAATTCGCAAACCATTCCTGTCATTGAGCTTCTCATTGGCTTATTTTCTTTGTAAAGCAACTCAAACAGATATTTATTGATATCGGGTCAACAATTTAACGTCTGATTGACTTTATTTGCCTTTTGAAATATGGTCTCATTCTTGAGATATTTTACGATTTACTTATGATTATTTTTATCTATTGAAACATTAAATTCACATTATATTCAGTCAATTATATACATCCATCTTATGATAACAAGAAAGATCCTGTCTTCAAATCCTGTTGCTATGCTCTCTGAACCTAAATTCTAGTCATGTTTCGACTCAATTTTCTCTTTTGAAAACATTTAGTTTGATTGTTTGCGAAACTAAAATTTTTGTTAAAATAATTGTTATTATTTATTTGTGTGTTTATGTATTTATGTATTTAAATACATAATCAATAATTGTCTCAATTTTTGAGAAAACATCTTTCCTCACATTTCTTTTGTTATCATATGATATTTTATTTTTCTTTACACGACATCAACGCCACAAAAGCCTTAAATAGTTATGTGTTAAGTTCAAGACATGTTCAGCTCTTTATAAGATGAATATTCACAAATTTTTTTGTCATTGATGTAAATACCATGAAGAATAGGAGTAATAGACTATGAAATATAATTTGTACGATCAAAGGCTGTCAACTTGTTTTGGGGGAGCATTTGATGGAAGAGAAAGAAGACTTATAAGACATATATGATTTCATAGTAGTAGCCGTTTCACTGAATAATTAACTGTGACGGAAATAAGGGAGGAGTGACACTAATCCATCACATCATAGTGACAGCGAATGTGCTTTTCCACTCAAGATTGTTGGCCAAGAATCTGTTTCTCAGATTCGACACTAAGATGTTCTGTTAGTCTATTCAGCATTGATGTGACACAGGCTCTAAGCCTAGAATGACTATAAGTACAATTCTAGTATCATTTCTAGTATAACATCATTTATAACATTTTCTTTTCTCTTCGAATAATGGCATTCATTGATCACATCCCCAAAAATACTAAAGCACTGACTGTTTTAATATTAGATAACATTTGTAAATAACATTACATAAAGCACATAAAGTTCGGTAGAGATATCTAAAGACCAAGTTGTGGGTCAATACGTTATTGAGGATTATATCGAAGCTTTTTTTGAAGACATTTCTATTATTGAAATGTCAGTTATGTTTTGTTGTGTCTGTGTATATAAGTTGTGTAGGCCTTGCATTATCTCATATTATGTGTTGTGAGTATGGATGGTATGCACATACAATTTTCTTTTCATCAAGTTGTTGACAGTCAAGAGTCAAAGAAAGTAAAATACTGGGAGACAGATATGTAAAAACGCATTGCATTAGAGATTACATTTCTTATAGAGCATAAGAAATTCTTGTTCTAGACCTCCATTGGTATGAAATGAATGCAGATTTGGTGCTTTTACAGTCTCTTTCATTGGCGACTCGAGCACTTTATATCTCTCAAGCACTACCAACTGCCACATCAAATAAGATTGCAATGAGAGAGTGAGGAGAGCTCTTGTTGCAAACATTTTTCTTTTAGCTGTTCAATATATGCCGTTAAATGCTTAGAGCGTTTCGCTTTAATTTAGGCTCTTAACAACGTCTTCTTGTCGCCTGGATTAACAGCGATAAGACGAGAACAGTTCTGATTTTTTCTGCTTAGCAAATGAGAGGCAAAAGCAATTTGATGCCACCTCACGGCTGAGACTTTCACACTTTGGCCAATCTCTCCAAATTTCTCCAGAGTTCACTAATTTTATCACAAGTTAATTTCGTTAATTTGCTAAACACGAGATATCATTTAATATTTCTCATTCGTTACTCCATTATTTTTAGCGTACGACTTAAGCTCTTGACTTTATTTTATTGATTCGTTATTTTTATATACTTTAATTCGAATTTTGTTTTCAGTTTAATGTGTAATTTGTTTACAGAGTATTTTTTTAAAGTAGTTTTTTCCGAGAATAACTTTTAAATTTAAATAATTGACAAACTCATTGAAATAATAGTTTCCTTTTGGAAACAGTTATAGTGTTTTTCTTTTAAAAAATTCTATCAATTCCAAAAATCCTGTTATGAACTATTTATTTTGACCTTATTTCAAATTCAAAGTTGATTTTCAATATCACTGATTTTGGTGTTAAGGATTAGAAAACTTAAAAAAACTCGATTGATTTTTTTTTCATTTGTTAAAACGGAGTATCGCTTATAGCACTAATATTGGGTAAAAGTTGATACTATTAATTATATAACATATCTGTAGATATACTAAATGTCTGTTTAATATAAAAATGCTTTGAGGGAGAAAAGAAATACCGCTCTGTTCTCAAAAATGTGTGATAACCACTGTCTAATGTGCACAATTTTTTTATCACGTTTAAGTACAAGTTATAATTTTTTTTAAGATTTGGGGAAAAGAGTGTAGCATAGGTTAAGATATGTTGTTCTCTCGCTTGTTTCCCACGCCCCTTACGTTGCCTTATGTAGATATGAAACATTTTGTGACAGGAAAATCTGCTAAAATATTTTCTCTCAGCGTATTTTCAAATGTCTATACACTGTATACTCGAGATAGTAATATATACAAGACTTGTAATATTTGTATATATAATAAATAAATGTAAAGAAAGCAAAGTCTACACAACTATTCCATTTTTGTCGATTCGTCCAAATATCGCGTTAATATCTAATACGTTGAGTAGTGTTTTTCTTAGTCTTAACACATCTCCATAATGGTATTTGATATATTTTAAAGTAATAAAAATTTGCATCCTGTTTGTGTTTGTTACACATTTTCGGAAAAAGATGTGTTGTATTCTTCAATTTAATGTAGAGTATATGCTGTATAAATAAAGCGTGTGATATATTAGGTTTTAGTATTTTTCGCCTCACTTCTCAAGACAAGTAATGCTAGAGTAAAGTTAGTATCATTTGAAGAGTACCGCAAATACGGGCAATGGGTTATATGCTTAGCAATGGATATATAAAAAAAAGTGAATGAGAAAATGCATGCATTAGCCAAACACATGAACGATCATTTAATAATACCTTCATTTAATGAATTTCACATAAAAAGTGATTGCTTTGCTCTGGAATCCTTTTTTTACAACAGAATCAAGAATCACAGTTGAATAGGATTTATGCTTCAGAGGTTGGCCTCGAATCTAGTCTATGATTAATGAATTGGTTAATCATATGTATCTATTATATATGTTTTTATACCATTTCTAAATGTTGTTCTTATGCTATTTATTATTTTTCATATACTGTAATAATATTTTATTAATATCTCATTCAATCTTAAAATAATTCTTTCTTATCTATCAGTCAAATGAATACAAAATTAATGACATAATAATAAGTTAAAAGTCAAATGATATTTATATCTAAGATATTCTGTAGAGCGCTCTTCACATTCTTAGTTTATTTTGTTCAGTGAATAAATAAAAAAAACGTCCACTTCAACAGTGAGAGAGAAAATGTTGAAATTTTGCGCAACTTTTTCAAGTTTATAAATAATCTAACTTTTGACTCACTTATGATTTGCTTCTTTTCTCTCTATTCATAGTGTCTGTGAGTCTTCTTTTCTCATTTTGATTTACTTTTTCGAGACAACGCATATTTACGTAAATAAAAATAAAAGGGAATAAATATTGTCTCAATTTGTTTTAGTTGTTTATTGGCGACGGGATGTTTTCAAATCGGCAGGAAGTCTATAGAACAAGAATAAGAATAAGAGAACGCCTCAGTAATACAGAGTGAGAGAGTTTACAATTCACTCTTTACTTTGGCTTATTTTATATTAATACCAGTGCTTTATTTTGCATTCACAGCTTTGTTGTGCTGCAGCCATTCCTCCGAACGCCGAATATTGCAATATTTTGTCTCTTCTATCTGTTCGTTATTCTCTTTTACCGTATATTCTCTTTGTCTATTGATTTATTAGGTCCCTAGAAATGAATTTAGAATACAAGTGAACGAAATGAATCGAGTTTTGCGATGCATTTCCAAATGTTGAAAGTTAACGACCACCCAAACCATTGCGAGTATGATTACTAAATAAATTTGTAGTTTAATTCCCGTGAGGACCTATTTATGATCCGTGAATGTAATATTGCACACAACTAGCAAAATATGCACAGATTTGAGTCTTAAGGGCTCTGTAGTCATAAGTTGTGACTTTTCATGTTAAAAGAGTGTATATATCGTTGTATATCGTGTTTCACTCTTAAATCTTATTATTATGGCATTCGGGAAAACTTACGGTTTAAACAGTATATGTTATCCTAATATTGTACTTATAATACTACCACTTATAATAATAATAATCATAAAGTAATATATATTTTGCTTTAATGAAATTTATTCGAGTCATTTTGTCTGTTCGAGAATATTACGAGGCATATGAGCCAACATTAGATGCAATTCCAACATATCATAGCTATAACTTACCAGTAGATCGACTCACATTCCGGCTTCTCTTCAATTTAAGCCTCTATTGCGTCTCTTATTTCCCCTCAAGTAAAATAATTGCAAAACTGTGAGCGCTTCAAAACTCATTGCAAGTTGTCATACAAAGGGCGAGGTCCTCATCATCCAAGAACTCCTACATCATTGTTGCTGGGCTTCAAACGTATTGGTTTTCTTGTATTTCTACTATCCTATTGAGATAAAAGTATAATTTTAGTGACATTTATACAACTAATATAATACATTTGAAAGCCTCTATTCGTGTTTTGTATCCCATTTAGAGTTGCATTAAATATTTAAGCGGTTGTACGCGTACTGAACTCTATCAAACACTAGTCAGTACTCATAAGAGCCGAGCAGTTGGTTCTCTTTATTGCCAACCTGATGACCCCATATCTCACCGAATGCGCGATAAAGTATGCCAATTGGCTCTCAATAGCAGTTTATTAAATTATGTGACAGTCGTCTCTCTCTCTCTCTCTCT
>JAQIWZ010000132.1:0-28142 GCA_034697245.1 Malaconothrus monodactylus | reverse complement strand
AACTTATCTGTATTAAACTTTTGAAAAAAGCCGAAAAGACCTACGCTCTGGCCTACATTCATCAGATTATTTCAAATGGTGTTCAAATTGTGATCAAAGGTGTATTCTTCAAAAACTATTTTTTTTAAATCAACATTTCTGTGTTTACAGAAATTTTTGGTGGAGTCTCAAACACCAACAAAAAGTTAAGATACGGGTAGGGCTTAGTTTATACATTAGAAAATATATTCGAAAAATATGCACCTGCTATTTATGATGACACTGCATAACATACTATATTGTAAAGATGTCATCATAAGTTCGACACAACACCTAATCCCTCACATCCTTTTTCACTGTTTGAGTTTCAAAATTTTTAAAAATGCAATACTATTGACATAAATGATTGAATGAAAATTTGAATATTCCCTTATTATTGAAGCAATTTTTAACGAAAGGATCAAAGTTAGAACTGATTATTATTACCTACAGAACTACAGACCCAAACTTATCGCTTGAATAAAACAGAGAAGAAATGAATTATAATTATGATGCATAAAAGCCAATACAAACGTTAGCGACTGTCTGTTTAAGAGAGTATCAATGTGTGAGTGCACCACAGCTGGTATTATTATTGCCAATACTAATAGGGGATTCCAAGCGCTTAATCCCTTTTAAGCAGCGATGGGGTATCTCTTATAAAGCTTAATGTCTTACACGCTTTAACTAAAAGCACATATATATATATATAGCGATCCTTTACTTTGAGCTGATTTTTTGATGCTTTCTAAGTTTCAATAGACAGAGCGACTAAACTTAACGGTAATGAGATAATAGAGGAAAGATTGAACGATAGTTCGGAAATATTTAGACCGCATCGCAGCAATTGACAATTGGCTCAATCTGTTTTACCTTTTATTATTCATAACTGTATTATATAAAAATTGTTAGCTCAACAAAATTATGTTCACTCGTCAGCTAAATCTCTGAAGCGTTTCGTGCAATAATGCAATATATAATGCAATTTTCAGACTTTTCGGAAGTCAGTGAGGAAATAGTGACGCATATCTTAGTCTTTGTATATATTTAATTAATTATCTGATCGCTAATAAACTGGACTAAAAACATACGATACAGTCATTATATCATTGTTTACTAACTTTTTTCAAAGTTTTTCGCGTTATTTTTAAAAGTTTCGATAAAATAGTTGTGACTCAAGTTAGCACTAAATATTTCGATTTATTTGTTTTCATTCCATTCCTATAAATTTTTTCTTTTTCTTATTCATTTAAAAGTTTGAATTCATTAGCAATATTGTGAGACATTTTATTTAAACAAACTTATATTTATTTTTAGATACTTTTATTGTTTATTTGATGTGACATCAAAAAACATATGCCAAAAGTGAGAGTGAGCTCCAAATGTAAATTTAAGCTTATTTTTGTACGCATATAATAAATTGAACGAATTTGCGCCCTGAATGTATGCCTTCACCGACAAAATGAACCGAATGGATGCAAAAAATGACTTGAGTAAGTATTGTTGTTATTAGATATACAGCTCAGTATTAGTTAGCATTTCCTACAAGATAGGATAGAAGACTTCACTAAAGTCAATAATGTAGTGCCAATGGATAGCTTTTTAACGTTAACATCTCATGAGCACAATAGGCATTACCTCTATATTTACCCCCAAACAAAAGCAGAATACATGAATGTGATATACAGTATACTCACTCCAATGCAGTTATACGTCACTCACGAGTCCTTCGAAAAATCAATAATAGAAATTCATGGAAATATCACCAAAAGCAGCACTGATCTCAACTTAACAACTGAACAATCAAGAAATCAAAAAAAAGAAGAGAAAAATAAGTGAAAAAAACAGAACTACACAAAAGGTACTTTTCAGAGAGACGGTTACTTAGCTAATGAAGGACTTAGAGAATATAGTAAAGCATTTGAAACATTGGCGAGCATGCCATGAACGGGCACAACACCAGATGATTTGTGAGACATCATTAATTCTCTGACACAGAGTGAAAAATAACGAATTTATTGCCTGTAATTACCGCGTTTGCTATTTAACTAAGCAGTGCGCGAAAGTTAAGCACTTTTAAAGTGTTATGAGTATGAAAGTTAAGAATACATCACTATTAGTTTAGATGTTTGTGTTTTTTATTCTTTTTCATTATTAACTAATAGTAATGTTTACTCTTTTGAGGGGAAAAAAGTAAATTTGTTTGCAATGAGTAAATTTAGGCATTGTGTCACATGTGTGTATATATAACTCGATACTAAAAGATAAAAAGCGAGATAGATATAAAGCAATGCTTGCCAGCAATCATATAGAAATGTTATGTTAGTGTTGAACAACAAATGCATACATTGCGAGCTAACACGCTCTTGCTTTGATGGTTGAGTTGATGGGAAAAAGAAGGAGGTGGAGAGGAAATGCGGGAGGAGAAAATGCGCATGGATGGAGCATTGGCTTAGGCTATAACACATCTACTCATATGTTCTACTGTTAGCTTCACTTCTACTGTACTGTATATTCGCTTTACTGTATGAGTGTGTGTACAAACTCAGTGTGAGTGATTGTGTGTGTGATGAAAACCCGGCAGCCTAGCGCTTGTCCTATTCAGTTTGTCGAAGTCTATGCTATTGGTTCAAATATACATCACGTGGCGATGAAAATGGTCAGATTTGGGTATCAATCCAGATATGCAGTCGAATTGAGTAGTATAGCAAATACTTGAATTTTTGTGTGAAATGTTGTTACGGGTACGTGTTTGAGAAATACAAATGGATCAGGAGAGCGGGTTTATCAACAGTCAGCCGTCCATGGCTGAATTTATGACAGCGCTGCCTCATATCAATGAATCGTTTCAAAGAGCATCATCAATCACCGGCGGCAGCGGCCCTACAGTCATGCCAGTGCCAGGAGCAGCAGCAGTACAGCATCAGCAACAACAGCAGCTCAGCCAACATAACCAACACAGTCAACACAACCCAACGCCTGCTTTAAGCAGCTGTAGTGGAGGTACTGTTAATATTGGTGATCTCGGACCACACTCTGTGACAGTTTCTTCAACTTCAGTCGAATCGCCAAAAAACGTTCAATCGGCTGAATTCGCGTGGATGAAAGAAAAGAAGACTACCAGAAAGCAGCAACATCATCAAGGTAAGAGTAAGTCTTATTTTTGTTTATGTTTTCGTTGAGACACTCTCTCATTAGTTATGTATTTTAGTAATCAGTCATTGCTGTAAAAATAACACATTTACGAACTCATCAAAACGCAACTAAAATGTTTTAAATGTAGCGCAAAGACACACGAGGTTTATAAATGAATATATTAAATGACTTTTATAAGGTCCATATAGCACGCGAGGCTCTCTCTCTCTCTCTTCTCTCCCCTACTCTCTTACTCTCTCTTTCTCTTTTCACTCTCAAACTCTTAAATACATTACATATTAGTGAATATATAAATAAAATTGGTTCGAATTAATGCGCTTTTATATATGCCTTCAAATAGGTTGAGATTTGCTTTTGAGTTTTGACACAGAGCGGTAGTGCGCACAAGTTGGTACTCAATCATTTCCGCGGTCATCAATCATGACCTTTGCCACAAAACCACATAAGATACTTATATATTTGTTAAAAGGCTAGTCTAGTAAGAAAAATGTTTTACTTGTCATCAAAACACTTCATTTTTTAAGTATTACATTAAAGGGTTTACCAAATAAGACGATTAAACAAATTGACTTTTGGGTGGGAATGAATGAGAGGCCAATACGTTGTTTATAGAAATGATAAATTTGATTAACTATTATTTATGAGAGAAGAATCATTTGCTTCTTTATGATATGACTCAATGAGAAGAACAGCTTTTATTAATAATATTTGATTTATTTATTCATTTATTTATTTATCTATTTGGTTAAGTTATTAGAGACTCAATAGCAGAAAGAGATTGAGATAGAGATGGATTACTTCTTAGTGCGAACAGCTATTATAATGAATGACTACATTCACTAACATTGATGCACATTCACTAACATTGATGCACATTGAGGAACGTTAAACACGCACAGACAATATTGTTAAGGCTTTATATAAATAGGGTTTGTGAGTGCAGTATATCTCCCGTTGTGTAAAACATTTCATGAAATACATGCATTTTTACCGTATCTCACTATTTACTATTGCTTTCCTATGAGTTTTGGCGGCTCTACAATACTTTAATTCCTTGTATCCCTTGAGACCACTTAACGAGCACTTGACCATTAAAGGTTTGTTCCTTGTGACCAATATAACTCTTAGCTTTATCTACGGTATGCTATACTCGTGAGAAATTTCGATTCAATTCCATATGGAGTTGAGAAAGATTAAGTACTGGTGGAAGTAAAAGATGGAAAGTTTTGCGACAACTTTTGTCTCATTTTAACTCTTCTAATACTAAATATATTCTAATTATTTGATGATTTTAAAGATTTCAAATGTAAAATTTAATTTGAAATCACTTGAAACTAGAGACCAAAATGATGTGATTTGACTTTTGATGAGTTGAATTATGTGTTTAGTATAACTTTTCAATTTTTCACTCTAAAAAAGCAATAATGGCTGCATTTTAAAAGCTGGTCTTGAATAATATCATCAAAAACAATTATAGTGAGAGTAAATTTTTTAGTTCGTATTACAGTAGCAAATGTGTGATAGTATTGCACTAAAATAGCAGTAAAGCGTGTTATGTTGTTTTTGCTTTGAATGGATGAGGCGCCCAAAGGGAAATGCAAAGTAGGCAATGATCATTCAAAAGTGATTTGTCTAATGGATCTTTACAGCATGAGTACAATGCAATCACATTCGGAGTTGGATAAGCAATTCTTTCTATCAATACTTGGTTTGTTTTGTTTCAACATTAGATTATCTTTTCAAACATCAAAATTGTCATACAATTCATGCATGAAACTGACCATAAACTCTAAAATTGAGTTCAGTTGAGACTCAATTTGCGAAAACTCAACATAAACTCAACATATACTCAACATATTTAAAAATCCAATAAAAAACATTCTATATTCAAAACTTAGAATAAGATTAGAAAATGGCCACAAAAATAAAAGACGGATCTTTGAAATCTATAATTCGTGGAAAAGCTTTGCCAACCAATCAAAGTTTGCAGCAATTGTTGAGATAAACAATAATTTTCTTTCTTTGCTTACTTATTGTGTTTATAGGATCCAATCCGGCATCAAATGTTAGTAGATTTGATTGCATGAATGCATTCATTGGACCCAAGGCTACCTTTGCATGTTCTTTACATGTATCTGAGTTTGAATGTGTCTGTAATGTGTGTGCCTTTTTTCTATTTTTCTGTTTGCAAATTATAGAGTTCATACATCTACTCAAAGTGTATGCTATGAATGTAACCCTAAAATTCTTTCTCTCATGTTCTGAGAATTATAATAATAATAAATGCGTTGCCGAAAGACCTTCATGTGATAGCGTGCACGATGACAATGGACATCATTGTGATGATGATATCTCATACAATATGACCACTTTTTATGAGGATAAACATATAAATAATTCCTATCAATTCAATATTACAAAAGAATAGACTCAGAAAAGAAATCCCCTCTTCAACGATAAAAAACGAAATAAAAATTTCTCAACACTTTTTTAGTTATATTATTTTGATTATTGTAATTGTATGACTATGTGTTTCATTAAGTGAAAAGTGTATGAAGAAATGGACCCCAATTAGACATATTATATGTAACGCCACATCAAAGTGGGTCCCTTTATGACTTTGATGGTGATGGATTGAGCACCTCTGTCAGGTCGCGATACACTATATATGGGCGATGATTACTTCCACCAACTCTATTCCTCTCTAAAAAAATCAAACCAAAATCTTTTGAAGTAGTTTACAAAACGATAAAAGTGCTCTCAATCACCACAAACACAGTCTTTAAGATACTATATGATATTCAACCATTTAAACATCAAATTTATGCTATTCAGCTCTAATCACATACTTTTAAATACTCAATGTTTCCAACTCTTATAAAATTGATAATTACGAAATAGATTAATGCAGCCAAATATGATCATAGCTTCACATATATCGATAGCTCTCATACTTCAATGCATTATATCAGTAATAATTAAATCATTAAAATTATGTAATTTGTTATTCTTTTGATGGAACCAAAAAATTTAATTTCAAGAGTGGGCTGAATCATGAAATTCTACACTTGAATTTTTAAAAAAATGAGTTCGATCATCAAAATAATATGCTCTAAAGAGCAACAAAATAATAGCTTACTCATTATGTCTTAATCAATAGAAAATTTTAAAATTAAAGACTCAACGATTCAAAACTTTCAAAAACTTCTCTTATATGATAGGAAAACATTTAAAAACTACCTCTAGTTAAAAGAGTTGAGACATTCGGTAAAACCCTGGGATGAATCAAAGTATTTAAGTATATGAAAAACCTATCGTTTATTTAATTTTATTTTAGCGAAAAATAAATTTTTTCATAACAATAAGATTTGTTGCAAAAACTTAAATTAAGAATTGAAAAAATGTTGTTTTCAACAAGAAAAATAGTCACATAATTACACGCTTTTTCCAGTATTAAATTCAGATTTCTTTTTATTTTGATTGAATAAGTCGAGAAAAAATTAGTTTAAGTGTAAATGTGGATCAAAAAGAGAAAATTAGAATATTTCCACTTTTACAAAATTAAATTCTTTTCATCATTTCAATCAAAAAGATCTGATGAATGAATAGTGAGAATTCATAAGGTTTAGAAATAGTAAGACTTCAAATTGAATCACTTGATAACTCAACCGATTTGTCTTTCACTATAACCATCGAGTCATATAATTTATGGTTCACTTCGTAAAGAATTTCAATTTTAAAGTAAAATTTTTATTTCTAACGACATATTTTACACAAATATATCTTCTATTGTTTCACAAATCTTGAAATTGTTTTTTTTCACAAAACTCTGTTGAAAAACATAATGAGTCATAACTTTAGTGCGTAAAATAGATTATTATAAGTTATAATTAGTTACAAATTATAACAAATAGATCTTACAACAACATAAATTTATTTAAACATTTGGAAAATAGCGATTTGAACAAATTCAACTTTTTAAAAGTTACACTTAATATACAAAAGGGATTAGTTTTAAACATAATCTGGCTTAAGTTTTGGTCAAAAGATTTTTAAAAATCGGTAAAATTAATTATTAATACAATTTTTTAATGTGAAAATTGTTTTATTTTTACTGAAATAAAGTAGTTTTATATCATTCATGTCGAGTATCATTAAACGTAAATTTCAAAACTATTTAAACTGTTGAATTGTGAATAGTTTAAGAAATAAAATTTTTGATATTTCATTAGTATTTACTGGATTATAAAGAAAAAGAATTTTTTTTAATAATATCTTTTTATATTTAACAGTTATAAAAAGTTTATAATACTTTGTTTAATTCTGTTTCAGAAAATTTAAAATGAATTGACAAATAATATTAAGTATCTATAAATTAAATAAACTTCATTTATTGTGACAAAATTGACAAATATTTATGGAAAATAGCTTTTGATTAATCATTTAACAGAATTATCTCAATCAGAAATCAGATTTATCTTTGAATGAATAAATCAAACGTTTTTTTTATAACAAAAATTGTTTTAGCCTTTAATCCATCAATTATTTCAAAATATTAATCTTTGAGTTTTTTATGTCTGAATTTCCTGAATATTTAGGAGTGGATTGTCACCAAAAAAGATCTAAAAATTAAGAACTAAATTTTTGCAGATTGTTTATTTCTTCTTAAACTCATTCTGATCCCAAATAGTTCGTTATTCTTGTTTCTGGAAATGGTTTTTCTGATTATTCAATTAACTTTTTGTTTGAAACCTCTATTTTTTGGAAGATATGCCAATGCCTTATGAAATGATCCTATAAATAAATGAACACAATATATAAAGATTAGATTTGATTAAAATAAAGAATAATTAACGATTAAAATTACGTTTTAAATAATTATTTTGATCAATTCAAAACATCTCAAATTCTTTATACAATTTAAAAATTTTTTATAAATAAATAAATGAGAGTTTTTCTATTTTACGATTTTGATGCATTAAATTTTTTCAACCAATCAATAAAATATTTATTATAAATGTTTATTTTGAAGAATAATTATTCTGTATTTTGAATAATCATTATTCCGTATATATTGAAGAATCATAAGTAATTTAAATTTCTTTATAGTTGCCGTTCATTTAGCTTTAAATGTTGAAAATTGCTATCATAAAAAACTTTTTTTGCGGTCTATGAGCTCAAAACATTTATCAGTATTCAATTATTTTTATAGTGTTTTTATGCAAACCACTAAATGTTGTGTTAATTTCTGTCAAACAAATTTGCCAAAAGAAGGCTTTAATGAAAATACTTTCTCTTAGAAAAAACTAAGTTTTCACTTCAGAAGTTCTTAATATATTCTAAAGTTTTGAATGAAGTGTTGTTTTTTTTTGTTCAGAGAAGTTATTACAATAATTGAATGTCTTTTAATATTCTGTTTCTAATAAATTCCATTGACTTTAAACCTAAATTTCTTATTAAAACAAAAAAGAGTTATAGTATTTAAAGCGTTTTATTACTAAATGTAAATTAAGTTTTTGCTAAAGATTTTGATAAAAATATTTGACTAATACTTACAAATATCCATAAATTGTGATCCGATATTTCAGTCATTTAATTGTTTAAAAAAATGGACTCATAATCAAAAACATTTTAGCGAAATTTATGATTTTTAATTTATTTATTCACCATTTTGAAGGAAAATTTCCATATTTTATACTCAAACTTATTATACATCAATTTGATGAATAATAAATTAAAAATCAAACTTTTTCTTTTAAATAAAGTTTTTTGAAATCGACTGATAAATAATAATTATCTTTATTGATTGACAATAATTATTATTAAGAACATGTCTATTACATAAAGTCTTAATGAGAAATTACAATCGTTTACATGAGTCAAAATGGCTAATAATTTAGTTTTGATATTTGTTCAAATTATTTTAATTTCTTATCTCTTTTCCAAATAATGAAAATTTCAATCAAAATTATAAACCAATTGATCAAAATAATTGAAAGTACTTTAATATTAATATTAATTTAAATATAAGCTTTGAATTGAATAACTTGTTTGAATATTAAAAAATAATGAAAAATTTTTCAAATTCTTTCAATGGAATGAAAACATCTTTCCAGAAATGAAATAATCTCATTATTTCGTAGATGAATACAAATTAAATTAACTGATTTTCACCAAAATTAGTTTTATTCACTTATCTTAAATAATTTCTGGAAAAGAATGTGATAGTTCTGAGAACTAATTGAACTAAACTTTTAATATACAAGAGAAGGAATTTTTATTAGAGATTTTCAATAGAATTTTAACGGAATTTCAATAGTTAAAAAAATTTATTAAACCTTTTATTGAAAAAGATTTATCTGTTAGGAAAAACTGAAGTCTGTTTAAAAAATATCGAGAAAACGATATTTAAAATTATTGATCTTCAATTATTTTCACAAGAAGTGAAAAATAATGTATAAAAGGAATGATTTACAAGATTAGTCAACATTTCAATATATTATGTCTATAGTTCAATAGTTTAAGTGATTTTGTTATAATAATTTGACACTAAATTATAAGATTTACAAATTCTGATCTAAACTTAATCTCAAACAATTGACTCATTTTAGTTTTTTTTATTAATCATTAAACTTTCTAGTTAATCATTTTAAATGTCTTTTGCGATATTCATCATATTTATAAATATTTATTGCATGACTTCACTTAAGTTTGACGTCAAATATTCTTAAATAATATTCTATATAATGTTTCTATATTTTGTAATCTTTTAGATATGAAATAATTAATTACATTTTATATTAAAAAATATTTTTATTTCTTAAAACAACCAGTTGGCGAGAATGGAATGCCGAGAAGATTACGCACCGCTTACACAAACACACAACTTTTGGAACTTGAAAAAGAATTTCATTTTAATAAATATCTTTGTAGACCGCGAAGAATAGAAATAGCGGCTTCTCTCGATCTGACTGAACGTCAAGTTAAAGTATGGTTTCAGAATCGTAGGTAATAAAAACAAGTCATGATAAATAAATTGATTATTTTAAAAATAAATTTTTAAAATTATATTTTTATTAAATAACAATTTGATAGAATGAAACATAAGCGCCAATCATTGATGAGTAAGAATGGCGATGATAAGGGTGGAAAAAGCGGTTCGTGCACTAACGATGAAGATAGTATGGATATGGATGGCGGCAGTGGTAAAGGAGGCCATGCCAGTGGCTCAGAAACAGGGCTGGATTTAGATAAATCCGCTTTAAGTCCTGATGATAGCGATCACTCGCAAAGCTCAAGGGATGAAACGATCTCTTGTGAAAAGCCGACAACTTCTACTCCATTGTCAATGATTGATCCGTGTTGTGCCGCCGATGCCTCTAATAATAGAACCAGTATTAACGCAACAACAACTGGATCGCCATCAGGAATGTCCCCGAGATGTGAAGATCACAAAATGTCTGTGTCTAACACATCACTTTTACTCCATTCGGCTTTATCTTCCATTAGCAGTTCTCCGGCCACTCGTAACGCAATGGGCTCACCATCGAGTATAAGTATTAGCCCAAAAGGTCAACAAAGTCCAAGTGAACACTTAAACTGTGCGACAGCAATACATAGTGTGACTAAAGCAAGAAATTGGACGCCAAATACACGACAGCAGTCGAACACAATTGAGTGCCATTCGAATCATAATAACATAAACCCTATAATTAATACTTGTGTCAATTCATCAACAATACCAGCACAACAACAACAACAACATCCACACCTTCCTCAGAATGGCTGCAATTATTATAACCGATGTATTAGTACTTCTTCATCATCTTCTTCACCGTTATCTTCATCACCAACTACTTCGACTTGTGGTCGACGACTGCCATATTCAGGCCAATACTCGACAGCAAATCAATCGCGTTCTTCGCCATCAGGACTTTCACAAACGACAAAATTTTGTTATAAAACTTCGCCGACAGATAACTTCAATACAGCGCGAACTCCACAACATTCGACAGCAACACATGAACAACAATTTGCTTCAACAACAAAATTCTTTTCCAATCCGAATGGAGCCAATGGTCCAAACGGTTCATTATATGCTCATCAACAACAATCTCCGCAATCGGGACAGCAATTGCAACAAAGGACTCCTTATTTTACTTCCGATTATAATTGTGATTATTCCGGAGTACGAAATGAGTCGCAGACATACCCACAAAGACAGTCATACGATAGCGCATATATGGATAATGCACAACAACAACAACAACAATATTTAGCGAACGGAACAATGGCTTATGCAAATCATGTACAGGATGTTAATACATATAACAGTGAAAATAATAGTGCACAACAAAATAATGCTAATGCCTATACCAATGTTGGATACTATGAATTAGCGCCAAATTCCACTGATCAGAATTCGCATAGAATTCCGAGTGAATACAATGCAATAACTTTAAAACAACAAACACAGGGATATTCGTCTCAAATACAAGCCAATGCTCATCAACAGCAATACTATGACGTGCAAAGCACTATAGCGTTGGCCACATCTCCAAACATTCCAAGTCATACAGCGAACACATTTGATCAAACATACAATAATTCAAACAGCAATAATAGTAGTGATATCACTGCTAACTGTTATAATTATAATAATAGCAACTATTATGATGCGTATAACAATTGTACAACAGGAATGACTAATAATGAATTTAATTTTATAAACATTGCAAATGAATTCGCATCACCTGAATATTATCAACTCAGTTAATATTGTTCTATACTTTTTATTACGACTGTCACTATATCAATAATAGAGGGTAAAAAACATGGCTTATAAGTAAACTAAGTCTTTTAATTAGATTAAATTTGATGCAATTTATTTTAAGTTTCTGTTTATGTGCTTAATTGAACCGAATTATTGTTAATTTAAGCATTAATTAATTCAAAAATTTTAAATTGAAAACGTCTCATTTTATTCTTTAAGATAAACCTTTGGCTTATGTTGAGCACAATTTGAACACAATTTGAGCACAATTTCTGTTAGCAGTCTTCGTGATGCTATAAATATTATTGAACGTCAAACAAGAACAGAACAGTTTGTGATTTTTCGAGTCTCCCAAGACTTGGTTCGCATTACATTGCTTTTACTATTAGTACAGTGAAATCCATGTATGTCTTGCTCTCACATTTGCTAAGTATAGCTCATCCATCTCTAATGCTTTTTATTTTTCTGGTGCATCTCATGCTTCTTTGATTCAATGATGCTATTGCCATATCATTCCCTTTTCTCTTTCTCACACTCACATTACTAACTACTAACTTATCCATAAGAAAACTTATATTGAGTACTGCGAACTGTCCCTCTTTTTCATAAAACATGTCTTTTTCTTCAATATAAATTCATAGCATAGTTTTGGGGCTCAAAATTCACATAAAAATGGGCAATAAAACAAGTAAAGCACTTTTATAATATATTTTATAAGCTGTGATCACTTACTATTGAACCAAAAGGCAATGTATTCTCGACTCATGAAAATTTTTTTTGCATCAAATTATCGCGCTATGAATAGAGCGTAAAACTGTTATTATTAATATGTTATTAATAAATATGAGCCGATTTTATGTGCAATTAATGAGTTCAACAAAAAAAAAGACCAAAATCTGTGATTTAAAAACGTTTGTAAATAACTTATCAAAAAAAGCTATCACGAAGACAAATAAAGATAGTTTGTCCATCACTTGAATATAAATGCAATGTTTGTAAATAGACTTGACCGCAAAAATGCATAATTTTGTTTCTCGATGAAAATAAGCATCGAACAAATTCATGTTCATGTTGATTCAAACTTAAATATTCATTAATTCATTAATTATTCATAGCTGTATTATTGATATCTATAAATATCTATAATTTTCAAGCAATCTTTCTTTGTAGAGTTCATATATTTAAAGAGATATTATTGTAAATAATAAAATCATTTTAATCATAAATAGAAAATAATAACAATATTACTATTTTATTTTCAAATAATTTTAATATAAATAGTGAGTCTTTATATGCGCGAAAAATGGATGAAAAATGTGATGCTTTTTACTTGTTATTGAAGCGCTTCATTCTCAGGAGATTTCTCAGGAAAAGTGAGTAAAGCATTGAGTTTAGTAACGGTTGCTATACTTTACTTATATAAGTATATGAAAAAAAGGAAAACAGTAGTATTTATTGGATTTCAATTAATGCCAGAAGTCTTCGCACTAACTTTGAAATTACTCACTCTTTACCGAGTTTTCTATAATAGACTAAAAGCATAACTTATCAGTACTTTTTCACAAATGATACATCATATCTACTTATTTATAATATTAAGTTCTTATTTTAAAACTAATTACTTCGTAACTAATAATGATTTATGTTTTAAAAAAACTTCAAATTTTTTTACAATTTTATTCAATGCATTTGAATTCTCAATAATTTAATATTTTTTTGAATAAAACTTTTAAATTATTGTTGAAAAATTGCATTTAAAGTAATGTTATAAAATCGATGATTTCTTTATTTAAGACTCCATTAGATTTGATGATTAAAACAATTTAAATTTATTATTTTATTAAAATATGATTTTGTTGCACATGAGATAAATGTTCGTTCTATTTGATTCGTGAGTAAACTATTTCCATTGAATCCAATAATATTCGCAAAAGATGGGATATTGGATCAGTTGATCTATTCTTTATAAAAGTTTAGTTTAGTTGATATATTGGTCTAAAATGGATATCCACTACGAAAGCAAGTTCTTGAAAATCAATGAAACCAAGTTTTTGCAAAGATTTATTTGCGACCACTATTTTATTAAATAAGTTTACAAAGTATAAGAAGACTTACGATTTAGATTATTGTTTTCATACAAATAATGCTATGAGTTTGGTTTAGTGCCTGTACGTGACATTTGATGGATTGCAATGACCTCTTAATTCTGATGAAATTCAATTATATGCTTGTATTGTAGCATTTGTTCTGTAAAAACTTAGTTTGTTTCCAATTTAGTGAGAAAGTAAATGGCAAAATAGGAATAGCTTTAGGCTCTCGACAGCACTCTTGGCATCAGCAGTAGAAATAGCTTTGCACTCAAATAGCTTACAGTATTTAAAGCAAAGTAAAGTGAAATGCATTTCAGTGAGTATTGTTTTAATTAAATCTGTAATAGTTGGAGTGTGAGATGATTGATGAAATGTAAAGACAGCTCTCACGCTGAGAGAGACAGAAGAGACATATACTCACCATTGCTATACATTTGCTCTAAAAGCAAAACCTGTCTCCTTTTGACACATCAATACAGTTAAACATATGACAATTTTGCATTTCAAACAATTATTATATCTCTTTTACTTTTACTCTCTTTTACTATTATATCTTTTACTCTTTTACTGATATTTATAGGATTTTTTCATCATTTCACCCAAAATGAGAGCTATTTTTTAATTTTTAAAACTCAAATGAAAAAAAAGTAACACAGACTTGCTTTTTAGTGCTATGTAAATGGCATGAGAAAGGCGTTGAAAAGTGCTATCTCCTCACCGAAAGTCACTTGCATTCTCCACTCCCTATTCCATTATCATTACCTACTACTTGCCTCTATTTCAAACCAAAAACCATAAATCTCCATAGCAACTAGATTTTGAGTCTCTTCTTCTGTTCTAGTCTTCAGCTTCTCATTTCACTCTTTTTTTATGATACAAACTTTTTTTTAAGCAAAATATGTTTCATCTTTGAGTTATGGGAGGAATGCGTTTGAAAGAAAGTTTGATAAGTTATAAAAACAAAATCAGTTTAAATGGTATATTATTTTAAAGCATGAAATAAAGAATAAGTCAAAACTAATATTTGTGATTCTTTTCTATTCTTAAACCAAATTTATTTAAAAAACTTGAATAATTATGAATTTTTAGAATTTCTTAAACTACCGAATGGTTATTGAAATTTGAATGAATTCAATAATAAATATGATCATTGATAATATAATTCTAAAATTTTGCTGAATCGGCATTAAACTTAACAAAAGCCAATTCAAAATTATGGTTAAAATTATTCACTTTCAATATTACGTAATATAGTAGAAACTTTGCTTTAAATTTATCGATTGCCTCAATAACAAATGGAATCAATTCAATCTTTTTAATGAAAAAGTTTATTAAAAGTGAATGAAATAATTAAATAAAGGTGAAAGTCTTCATTTAGATAAAAAAAATCGTACATTATTTACAAAGTTTCATCACAAGGGAAAGAAAATGCAATATAGTATCTGTTTGTATGCCTTTTTTACTGCTCGAAATATGCCCTTCATATCGATTTTGATGAAGCTGTCAAATTATTTGGTCGTTAAAATACAAACTCTCTCTCTCTCTCTCTCTCACTTCTCTCTCTTTCTCTTCTCTCTCTTCTCTCTCTTCTCTTCTTTTCTCTTCTCTCTCTTCTCTTCTTTTCTCTTCTCTTCTCTTTTGCACACAATACTAGTATATAGAAAGTTATATCAAGTTATGTCTTCAAGTTTGGTAAAAAGGAAAGGACATCGAAAGCGTCAGCTGGTTATGCTTAGATGAAAGTAGAGGAAGAAGACAAGAAGACAGCTGCATATATAGGGGACTAAAAAGAAAGAATAGTTCAAAGAATATGAAGCAAACTATTCAACTGCTGAACTGCTGAGTTTTCACTTTTATTTTGACTCATATGGAAATGAGTTAAGAGAAAAGAAAGAAAAGACAAATACAGGCCATTGTGAAGATTTGAAAGATGTATTAGAAAATAAAGAGTTGCGGAGAACATGCATATCATCTCAAATAGTTGAAAGATGTGATTGTAAGGCATGTGAGACAAAACAAGTTATATTCATATATATAAATGTATTTGATTATACGCGAGGATATATTCGCGCATTAACGTAGAGATAGACCAATCTTTAATGCCTACTCTTTCTGTGACTGTGTTGTGTTACACATTTGGAATACAGTTGATCCTCCTATCTCTCACTGCATGCAAATCCGTTATCAACAAAGATTCAGCAATTGAAGCATAGGAAGCATAGGAAGCGAAAGAACCTAAAAAAGGGCAAAAGCTTGTGCAAGAAGTAGAGAGAAGAGCAGAGGAAGAATAACATGCACTCTCTCTTTCCCATCCGATCAATCATTTTGCAGTGTTTCCCCTTCTGACGTTGGCTGTCATTGCCGAATCTGAACTTAGGAGAGCAGCCAAGCGTTACGGCAGCAGCAAAGGGACCGAATCTATATAATAAATAGAAACAACGAAAGAACAAGTCATATATCAAAAAGAGTACTTCACTAACATTGCGATATATACGTGCCTCTAAATTGTCGCATGTCATCCACAATTAATCTTCACAGTTAGGAATGCTATCTATTTTTTTCCACTATTAAACTCCAATTCTTTTTGTTTTTAAACTGTTTTCATATTTTGTTCTAATGGTTTACATTTGTCTTATTTTTTGATTATTATTATTATTGTTATAAATGGAGAAAAATCTATTTTCTTTCATTTAGTTCCTATAAACGAATCTTTTGTTAGTAATCCTAAGGAAATCCTCTCTTAGTCTCCGTCACAGAATGAGTTTAACTAATGGTCCAATAAGTTATGAGAAGAAACCACAGATCCTTTGCGTCCAACAAAGTTTCCTTTTTTATACATAAAATTTTTTTTTATTGAAAGAATGGCAAAGAAAATGTAGAAAGAGATAGCATATTATCGATTCTTCTTTTTATATATTATAATAAATATAAAAGAGCAAAAAAATGGAAACTTGAATGAGGGATAAATTTATATCTTTGCAATAGAAGAATGTCTTAACAATGAAATGTTGGTTGCATTCATTGAGTATTCATTTATTGTATGTACAGCTAAACTATATTCCACATATCGTTAACTTTTCTGCATATTCTTCACAGAAAAGCGAGTCCTATCAGCCCTTCCAATCTTGTTTAATAAAGTCTAACAACAAGTGAGTGTCTCAACCGATTGCACTCACAGATAAAAATGCGAAAAATTCGTCTTAAATTATAAAATCGAAACTCAATATTCGTGTTCTGCTTTTGAATGTGAAAAATAAAGATAAGAAGTGAATTCTGATTTCAACTCTAATGCATAGCAATAGATTTACTTTTTTTCATGAGAAAACTGCACAATAAAAACTTTTTTTCTTTGTTCAACCAATGAATGCATAATATGTAATAAAGTTAATAAAAATAAATAAAAAACACATTCAATAACTTTTTCACATGAGAGAAAGATTTCAGAGTATATAAACTTAAATTACAGATTGAATATTCAATAATAAAATATTGTAAAACTCAATTTATAATAAATGAGTTACAATATTTTATAATAAAATTTGTCAATGTAGTGCTAACTGTAAGTTTAGTAAAAGTTAGTTTTCTGAGAGAAATTTCAATGAATAATGATTTTAAAGAAAAGGTGTCGCCATCTATAAAGTCAAAATTGAATGTAAAAATTGCAGAGAAAATTATTTTTGTCGACACTTAATGATGGATGTGGCGATTTGTAGCACTCTATCACATATAAGTTGTTGCTGTCAAGTACTTAATCGGAAACAACGAATTAATTGCATAATCCATTATAAAATAAAAAAGGGGCACTCAAGTGATACTTTCTGCAAACACATCAATGATCTCTGCTTACAGTTTTAGCTAAACTTACATCAGCTCAACGCAGACATCAATGAACTGAGAGCATGTTTATTATTAAATTCTCTGTTTATTTGAATATTTTTGTTTTTAGATTCGTTCAAACAGTTATAGGAAAATTAAATTCTGAGAAAATGTCGTTTTCGTACGAAAATTATTTGAAAAACTGTTTGTATTGCAATTGTTGAACTTTTTCTATTGCAAAAGTTGATTCGTTGAGTCCTGTATTCATTGAATTATTGAATAAAGTCAAGGAAAAAAAACAAATGCATAGGTATAGAAGAAGTGTAAGTTTTTATGCGTGAAATGCGATCCTATAAAAATTAATATAAGAAACATAAAACTAGTTTATTATAAGCATTTACTTTATAATAGAGAAACAAAGCTGGAAACTATTGCTTATTTGAAAGTTGGTTTTGCAATACATATTTGGTCGCCGCCTATTTCGTGCAGTGATTATAATTACATTTAGATCGGGCACATGCTTGTTATACGCTGCGAGCGTTATTGTAGCGATGCTAAAGTTGGAAAAAGTTTTGCTTTGGTCGCCGCAGCACTTCATGGTTGGCACAAATGCTGTGCCGAATATTTCTTGACTATGGACAATGATGGATCACTAGGCGGGCTTTTTCTCTCCGTTTCAAACTCAGAGAACCTACTCATTACAACGTCAAGCTTTTTGATAAAGGCAAATATGAAGGGGAATATAGAACAGAATTGACACATACATACATATATACCAAAACTCTACTGCAAATATGTTGCACAAAGCTTCAAAGCTCATTGTGTACTGAACTCTAACTCACTATTAACTATACCAGAGAATAACAGAGAATTGTGAATAACACAGAATTCTCAATAACACTGAATTGTCTAAAACTACCAGAATATACAACTCACACATTTTGTATCTATACATTCATGTTTCTAATGTTATTACAAATCATAAGATCTACCAAATAAACGATAAACTTATTGATCTTTTGTCAATACTTTCATTCTTTATAAATAAATGCCACACAAAAACTTGAAGAATAATCTATCAATTTTTCAATTAAGAAATCTGACAAATTTTAACTTTTCGAAATCATGTTTCGAATGAATTATAGATAATATTAATCGACGAAAAATAGTTTGAAACTCATTTTCAAGAAAGATTAAAACATTTAAGTAAAACATATCGAAATTAATATACATAAAACGCCAAAAAATTGCGAACGAAAAACGTGGTCAAAAAAAGGAGTCAATAAAAAGTTGGTAGAATAGTTGGTAATATTTAAGTAAAAATATTGAACATCAATCTTAATCTCATAAGGTGTTAGTTACAAGCACGTAAGACACTCATTTATCATTACATATCATATACCCAATGACCACTGGCATATAGCGCGCTCCCCAAATGCGCCACATTCACAATAATAAAAAAAACTCTTTTTCACTCTAGTATTGCGTGAGAAATGGTCATAAATCACCTAAACTAAAGCAAACTAAATTATTCAAATCATTTTCTTGTCGTCAGTTTGAGACTTGCAGTTGCGTCACATCAAAACTGTCAAATTTATTGATAATACTTCAAAAAGCTTATGTGGTCTCTCGATCTTATTCGAGTCTCGAGTCTCTCGATCTTATTCTAGAAATGAAAAATTGCTAAAAAGTTCTTTTGCTTTAGTCAAGTCGAAAAGTGCATTCAATTCTTCATTCTATTAAAGAAGAATGCGCTGCAAATAATCTGCGTTGAAAATTGTTGTGAATTATTTTGCAGTATGTCTTTAAAAGTAGTTTTGGCTTATTTTTGTTAAAGTTTTTTTTAGTTGAAATATTTTTTGTGTTGTGATGATAGCATCTGTTGGATGAAAGCTTGTTTTTGTGTCAGCCATAACTGCAATAACTGCAATAACTGCACCCCTCAAGAATGCTATCCCACACACAAATAATGCATTTTAGTTGTGGTCCTCTTCCCCTCAACAGTGAGCCGCTCACTGCTCACTAATATTACTAACGCAAAGCTCAATCCCAAATACTGGGGCTTATATATTACATGTAACGTGAATAGCATTAAAAGTGAAATGTTTTAACCAATGAGCAAAAGGCGAATTGCCATCTCTGACCTTATCATAGTTGAGAACCTTAACGGAGTTTTTCTGCTTTTAAATAATAGTAATAATATGCAGAAGACAAGGGATTGGGCATTAGGAATACATACATAAATACATAAATAAGCAGAGGGGGACCGAACTCCAGATGTAGTGCAAAAAAGACCACTTCGAGGATAAAACTCTGAGAAAGATGAGTACTCTCTTCAATAGACACAACTCAATGCTTACTTTACTTCCTATTCTATAACTAACAATAAAAGAAAAGTTGTATAATTTTATAAAAATGGTTATTGAATTGGCCAAATATAAAGAGCGAGATTGATAAATGGTAGCCGTTTGTCAAAGAGGAGGCCCAAGTACTCTACAAAGAACATGAGTTTTGTGGCTGTTTACAAGAGAATCTGCTCTACAACAACACATGACACTCGCACCACATTAATCTTTCCAGAGTCTCAAAGCTGAGCTCAAAGCAAAGCCCCATTTTTAGTGGTAGTTCACTTACACCTATATAGTAAAACATAATATATTACTTATAAATGTTAATGGCACACACACTAACGCACTCACTAACACACACTAACATTTATAAAGTATACATTTATATACACTTTAGAGTATTTGAATAGAGAGCAAAAGCGTAAGACTAGTTGATATAATTTATTGGCAATGGCATCAATCATCAATAATTTCAACAGTTTATATATTATATAACCCAACCCCAATTAGCCAACTAAGCACTCTTTTGTATATTAATATATGTGTAAGTATGTGAGTGTGTGTATGTATGTGTTTGTGAGTATCTGTATGTCTGTGTGTGAGTCTGTATTTGTCTCTTTATACAAATAAAAAAGGCAACACAAATCATTAATCATTATAAGTAATAAATTGCCAAATATAATATAATATAATAGTAATAGTTAGTGTTAGTGTTACGCTATGTTATGTTTATGTGGAAACTAATTTATCAAAGTAAGGATGACTTGGGCTCAGCAATTGTGTACATATGACGTTATAAGAATCTCTCATTCATTGTAAAAGTGAGTGTAAACTCTGTGCAATTCAATAGCAATATGTTATATTAATCAATTGGTTTATGGTGAGAAATGGACACTTAAATTGGTGCTTATCCATCACCTGATTCGCGCGCATATGCATTTGATTTTGATGGCTTAGCTCTGAGGCTGTGAACAGTGCAAGTCTAGCACATAGAGTAAGTTAACACAACGAACAAGTAATTCAAAACAGTCCGTTAGAAGCAATCGATTAGGTTTTAGTGTTCGCCACATCGAGTGTTGCGTTATTGCTGAGCCAAGACATCCGTATCGATCAGTTTTTGCTTTTGCATACATTCATGCAATGCTAGTCATGTCCACTGAGAGTTGCCTTAATTTTAAGCACTCTAAAAGCAAGCGAATTAAGTGCATCGCTAAAGTTTACCTAAGCTTACAGTTAATGTATAGTACTATAAAACAAACTAAACAACAGAAAGGAAGAAACCATCGTTTCCTTGACTCAGTTGTTCTTCAGCTCCAATTTTTATAAAAAAGTCAAAATAAAGATTATCTGTAGAGATATAAAGATATTTTACAATAGAGTCAAATAAGAGAAGTTTGTGTTAGTTTTCGTCTGGTTTAACGAAAAACATTTTAGTTTACTTTTAGTTATTCATTTGATTAAAAGAATTTAAGGCCAACTCGATAGTGAGTCAGAATGAATGATAAATTACTAAAGAAAATGCATGTTTCTTCATGCATCATTTTTTCTCAATGTATGTATAATAAACTCTTAAAAGGTAATACGAGATTGTCTCACTTGATATATGCTCTAACAGTGATCTCTCGGAGGATTTATATTCTAGAGAAAAAAATGTTCAAATGTTTTCCTCAATCATTTAAAAAAGCGCAACACTGGCTCAGGGCTTATGTGTATGTGTGCAACATATTTCATCGGTATAAATAGTGCTTTATTTTTATGTCAGACAATATTTCAAATTTTGCAAAAAGCATACCAGATATACAGCTCATAACATGAAAGCATATAAAGGAGAGTCGGCCAACATTTAAATTTAGGAAAAACAAAATGCTTGACATGTAAGTACGTAACGCATGTATTATGCTTTTAAAAATGAAACATTTTGAGCTGTCCAGCATTTATTTTTCACAATAATATACTCATGTAAAGTCTCACAGTTTTTTTATACACAACTATTTTTATGCTCGCGTCAGTCTTTGTAAATCTATGTAGTTCTGTGTAGTGGCAGTTCTCACACGCAAAAACTCACTCAAAAAGCGTAGCAAAAACTAGAGAACACGCTATATTATTCGATCCATATTTTAATGTTTAACCATCCGTTGCAAATATTCATTGCGCTTCATATTAAGATTTATACCTCTCATAATACAAGATACAAACATATATATGAAGTTGTTGTTAGTTTAACGCATTAAAAGATTGCATTTTAGGTATTAGTTAAAGTGTAAAACTATCTTTAATGAATATTAATAATGATATATTTTAGACTAAAAGACAAAGTAATTACAATTTGTGTCATATTATGAAAAGAAGAATTCAGATAATAATTCTTTCAAGTTTTATGACTCCATCAAGTTTTCAATCAAATGCAAAATTATCTCTCAAAAAGTTTCATTTGAAATTCAAATATTTGATAATTTAAACTAATGAACAATAAAAATATATTATTTTATATATTATTAGTTATAGACTATAACCAAACATAAAATAACAATTTATTTAGATAAAAATGTTTCACAACTTTTACTTTAAATTACTTTCTTTGTGAAACCATTGAAAACAAAATGGTTCAAATTTATTGCCCATCATTCAAACTCAATTTGAACACCTAATTATATTTAATATCTTAATCTCTATTTCAAATCCTTGAATAGTTAAATATAAGGTAATTAAAAAAAGATTTAGCTAACAATCCAAAGTTTTGAATAAAAATAAGCTTTAAGTAATATATGTTACATAAAAAACATTTTAAAATTATTTAATCCAATTCAAAAAAAATTAATATTATTCAAATTGAAATCAAATTCATATTTAATAAGCTTTAATACTTAAATGAAAATTAAATTAATTGTTTTATTTTTCACATTCATATGAATAAATAAAAAATCCTAATGAAAAAATCACTATTTGTGACAAACAATTGATTTTGATTTAAAAAAAAATTTTGCTTTTGACAATTCTTATATTTGATTGTATACATCATAATATTATCACAGAATAAAATAAAAAATATTAGATTATGACTTAATATTTGGTTTTATCCAGGAGTTTAGCGTTACAAAAATTAGAGCATTTATTGATTCACTCGCAATAGTTTAGCTAAACTGTTATAACTTATAACTTAATTATTATTTGTATTTTGAATTGAAAGTTTGCTCAAAACAAACATAAACTTTTTAGTGGTTGAAATGGTATATGTGATTAAGAGTAGTGAGAGTATCACCTGAGCATACAATGGGTATAGAACTTGATTAGTGAGAATTGCATAGCAGTTAACTAATAGAAAAATGAATTGCTAGTGAAAGACACATCTGTCCTCTACCTCATGGTTCCAGTGCAATGCGTCTCTTAACTGAAAGTCTGCTGCACAGGAAATGAATTGCTGTAACCCCTGATGTTAGTTGTAATGTGAAAACAATGCACTTATTTTTCTTTTTTATAAAATAAAATATCTTATAAGTGAAGCTTAGAAGTTGAGAATATGAGTTCTATTCTATAGAATATATGCGATAAGACATTGCAATGTCAATCATAGCAAGTGAGGCCAAAAGCAAAAAACCGGTTGCACCAAAACTGTTGTATAGATCTGAGAGTATATAACATTAAAAACTATTGCATTGGAATCTTGACTCTATGAAGGACAAGAATATGAAAAGAACCAAAAAAGAGGGACATAATAGAGGGGCAAAACCAATATTATAAATGCTCAAAACTGCTATTACCGCCTCTTAAGCCATTATCTGTAGCATTTGAAAGTGGTCTTAAATATTCATTTGGGAATGGGATATGAGACAAATGTTAAGAATGATAGCGTGGGAACTTCGATAAACATTTAGCACCTGAAAGTATATTCATTTGGAGGCCTTCCTCTCATTTAGCCGCAAACTATAACTTTACTATAACTATAACTTTACTATTACTTTACTCTAATGATCAACCTCTCGATAGTGAGGGCAACAGAAGGCGATAAATATACTTATATTTAAAGTGGCGATAATTAATAACATCTCTAAACAGGGAATCGGGAGAAAATGATTTGTTAAGACAAATTATTAATTTATAATAAAAAGTACACACGACTCACATTAGGTCAACCTTTTGATTATGTTTTATGAAAACCACAGGTTGCTCACTATTCTCATCCCTTATGAAAGAGTATTTTGCAGTTCAGTTATTGTGTTATTCTTATATTTGAGTCATATTATTATTACTATTATGGCTATTATGGCACAGAAACTCTGCCAAAAGCAAATCGGGAGAGCCAACAGAGCCAACAACTCATGTTTAGCGCATAGACGCATACTCTGGGCGTTACCAATGATATAAAGCAACAGCAACTCTGTTGTGCCTCATAAACAGTTCTGAAGCTAAGACTTAAAGAAAGTAAGAGTTGAAGAAATGATAAAAAAAGAGAGTCTTTGTGAATAAAGCGTTAATAATTGAAATTAGCTCTCATTTCACGACTACTGCAATTGTGAGCTCAAAATCAAATCAAACTTACCTTTAAATCATTACTACGACTAATGGATGGTTGAACTGCTCAATTGCGTAAAGCCTTTCAGCGACACAACTTTTGGTTAACTCAGAATTGAGCCGAAGGTGGATGTAATAGATAGAGAAGTAGTTGAGAAGTAGTTTTCTCTCGAGCTCAAAACTTGCAGAACAGATCCGAGTGGTGTTCGGTGTAAGGTTTGGTGCACTGGCTCACAAAATGGGCATTTGGGTATTGGTCGCCACTCTCTGACGTATGCGAGCCTTTATTCGACACCCATATTATTTTGTGCCCTATTCCACAACCAGAACTTAATTTAATGTGAACGCGGCTTTACAACAATTGCCACAACAATCAACATCGCTATCAAATCATTTGATTTATGTCTTTTAAGTTTCGATTACAAATCCTATCAAATATTTTTAATTATGAAATTTATAGCTTTTGTCAATGATTTGCTGTTAATGCCATTAACTTAATGGTAATTTTGTTGATTTGGTCGTGTTTTTTGCTTTGCTATGTAATTGAGTGCTAACTCTCCAATGATTATGAACTCAAATGTTGTTTATGGTGCGAGTGTTTGTCATAATGGCTCTGCAACCAGTGATTACCAAAACTATCATCATCCAGATCTAGCGTACTATCAGGCATCTAATGAATTATCTGCTGCTTCAACAACTGGTGTCATACCAGGAGCCACACCGACTGCAAGCCATTATGCATCAACGCTTCACATGTCGACACCGCACCAATTCGGTGATCCGCAAGGAATTATCAATGAAACAAATGGATTAAGTTATACTAATTTAGACACTCAACCCAATTATGCCACAAATCCTGTCCCACCACATCATCAGAGGCTTAGTCATTATAGTGATGCCCGCACCGGATCTGTTATAGCACAGGGACCACCATTAGGTCCGCCCGTAGCACAAGGCCCGCCACAACTGTCAGTCACTTCTAATCATCAAAGCTATCCCCATCAATACCGAGATTTTACTCACAGCGATGGCGGACAGCTTTCAGGTGGACATCAAGATATGATATCTGCACTCTCTGATTGTGCTGTTGTCCGAACAAGTATTACCGGTGGTCAGACATCCACACCTCAGTACCCGACATATATAGATGCGGGACTACTAAGCAGACGTAACGGAAGTGCAGGCCATCATCAAACAGCACTTCATTCTGGCCATTACACCGATGCCTCACAATTTGCTGAAATGACTTGCAGTCAACTAAACGGCAGTGCATACCATCTCAATCATTTGGCATCACATTTGCATCACTCACCACATCATCACCACCATCACCATCACACCAATACAAGACATGGTCCATCACAAGCCAATTCGGTGATAGCAGCAGCACCAGTACCGCAATACAAATGGATGCAAGTGAAACGCAATATCCCTAAACCTAATCGTAAGTTTATGCTTAATTTTGGGCTCATTTAATATAAATCAATGATATGAAAGTATGAATTATATTAGAATGAAATGCAATTCCATAGTATGTTATTTTGCGTTTTACTGTATTTTGTGTGAATGAGTCAATATGAGAAAGAAAGGAGAAACTGGAGAGAAAGTTGCATTTATTATGTCATAAATCATACTCAAGAATGCAATGATGGTAGTGATGGTAGTAATGGTAGTAATGGTAGTGATGCTTTAATACACTCGACGCCGCGCACCCGACTCTCAAAGCAATAAATTCTGCGAAAGACCCAACTTTATTTGGGTTGTGGACGGTCTTCTTGTGAAAATAAGTCATAAATTGTGTGTCACAATACACTTCTATTTGTTTAAAATGTGTTACATTTCAATAAAGTTACCGATTTTGGTCTAATTTTGTCAAAGGCTAAGACCGCGTCCTATTTTGCCCTCTAATTAATTAATCAATTAGTGAGCGAGAAATTTGAGCACATCTACTAATTTAATTATCAGAATCACACTATTTATCTTGAACTCACTTACAAACCATAGGAGAGAAATATCAAACTTAATTAAAAACACATTTTCATTCCAAATGTGGCTCATATTTGATTAGGACTTACACTGTATATAAAGTAATAGCATATCAACAAATCTAAGTTGAGTTAAATTAGCAGCGAGTTTAAGAAGTCAACAGGTGTTTTTGGTAACACAGCAAAACAGATGCTCTGCAAACTATCTATTGATTTTTAGATCAATGGAATTCTTTAAAACTCTGTTTTTATCCATTTCTCTTCTACACCGCTATCTCTCTCTCTCTCTCTCTCTCTCTCTCTCTCTCTCTCTCTCTCTCTCCTCTCTTTTTCCTAAATCCTTACTTTTCATTCAAAATAGAGCCGCATTTACTATTCACTTATCATTAGTTTCACTGATTTAGAGAAGGCATAACATATCGCCGCATAGCGCCAGACACGGTCTCAATCTGAATGAAGATGTGAGCGAAGACTGCAATTGTGAATAGTTTAGTGAAGTAAAGTAGCAATAGAGCAATAGAGCAATACTGCAATGAATACTGGACATGATTAATTGTTTTCTTCACGATTAATAGTTTTCGCATTGACTTAGGAAAGCCTAACTTGTTAACGGTTGAGGGTTAGTGGCAATAACTATTTATTTTGTGGTGAGATGTGAGAACAAGCAAACAAAAAACTAAGAGCACCGTTTGTAAATGATCGCACACTAAAGCAAAGCGCCTAAAAAATTAACTTTGTTTGAACAGTATATCTCTTCTCAAATTTAATATAATATTTGTTTATAATTTAACCATTTTTGGTGTTTTTTGTTTTTTAGTAAATAAAACTCAAGATTTTGGTTTTAATGGTGCGCCACAATCAGCGGTTACGGTCTCCAATTGTTCGTCTGCAAGTATTGCAGCTGGTATTGCGGCCAATAATACGGGAAGGACTAATTTTACAACGAAACAATTAACTGAATTAGAAAAAGAGTTTCATTTTAACAAATATCTGACTCGTGCGCGAAGGATAGAAATCGCAACTGCTTTACAATTGAATGAAACACAAGTTAAGGTAGAAAACAATAATATTGATTCAATTTATTTCTGTCTATTAAACTATTAGTTAACTTAAAATTGAACGCCAAAAAACAATTATCAATAATTTTGTAATGAATTTTGTATTTCTATAAAGATATGGTTTCAAAATCGAAGAATGAAACAGAAAAAGAGAATGAAAGAAGGCTTAATACCATCGGATACATCGACACCACCGCCATCAGGAATTCAAGGCAGTTCATCAGTAGCGGCCACACACTCAGATTCATCGAATGCCGCGTCTTCATCCCCAACTTCGCCAAAACTAAGTGATGGTTCTTCTAATGCACAGTAAGCCTGTGAGCAAAAAACATGTTTTTGTGCACTTGTAATAATTTAAAATGAATTTAAAATGAATTTAAAATGAATTT
>JAQIWZ010000131.1:0-28170 GCA_034697245.1 Malaconothrus monodactylus | reverse complement strand
CTTAATTCTAATGGATTTTTGTTTTTCAACTTCCATTTCAGTAATAGTTTTTTCTTTCGGTAGTTCTTCTAAACCGACAAGTTCTTCAACTTTTGTCTCTTCCTCGACAGTGATCTTTTCTTTTGGTCTTATTATCTCTTTCTCTGGTTTCTGAAGGAGTAGTTCTTCTTCAGTTGGTTTTGGTTTAGAAATTATTTTGATCTTTGATTCAGGTTTGACCACTTCTTCGGGAATTTCCTTTTTCTTAATTCTAATGGACTTTTGTTTTTCGACTTCAATTTCAGACACACTTTTCTTTTCCGGAATATCTTTAATTTCTATCGGTTCCTTGACTGTTACTCCAGTTTTCATATCTCTCTTAATTTTTGTCGAATCAGTTACTTCTACGGACTTTTTGATTTTTATTTTTCTAAATTTTTTAATTTTTTCCATCTCTTCGACTCCTTGTGAAACCTTTTTAATAACAACTCCGCCTTCGCTTTCTTTTGTCTCAATCGTTGATTCCAACAATTTTTCTCTCAGAATTTGCATATCCGCTATAGAAATGGCTTCTCCTGCATACGATTTGGCTCTCACTCTATACTCACCTTCGTCTTCTGGATAAGTTTCTGATACCAATAATTTGGATTTTGTTTTGTCAGTTGTAATCAATAATTCCTCCGAAGAATTAATAATCGACCCGTTGTGAAACCATTGTATAGTTGGCAACGGATGACCACTAACCTCAACTTCCAATAGATACGGTTCTCCAATTATTGATTTGAAATTTCTTAAAGGTTTGACAAAATCTGGCGCTTCGTATAGTTCTGATTCATCGATAACTTCCCAATCTTTGATAACTATAAATATGACGGATATTTCATTATTAAAAATTTTATTTCTGGCTATTTTTCTCACCTTTCACTTCGAGATTTGATTTCGTTTCACTTTTTCCGAACCTATTTTCTGCAACACAAGTGAAAACGCCGATGTCGTCAACGAATATTTCTCTTATTGTAAGACTCGCTAATCCGCTTTCGGGTTGAAATTCGATCGAAAAATTTTTAGACGTACGGATCAGTCTTTTATTGTGAAACCATTTGATTTGTGGAATGGGATTGGCTTTAACTATGCATTCGAGTGTTATCATTGATCCTTCAAATACAGTGTGATTCTCGAGTGGTTTAATAAATTCTGGCGATTGACCTGTTTTTGATTCATAAAAATTATGTTCAATTAAGTGCTTCGTCAACTCATTAAAAACACAAATTTATTTTCAAAAATCTACATTTTGTTCAAATAAACTAAATCTTTATTAAATTTTTTCATTTTCTTTTGATTTTGTATAAAACCTAATTTCAAACTTCTTTCTGAATTCATAGAATTGTCACATTTTACTAACTAATTAAGTGATACTCTATTTCAGACCTTTGCGAACCGCGGTCCGTGAGCCTGACTAGGCTTTCGGAGCTTTATTTTATGGCTCGCCATAATTTTGAATTTGAGAAACTTTTCTATTTTTCCTCTCAAACAGCCGAAAAATTTTGAACACTTAAATAAAATTTTGAAAAATTTCAAGGAAAAATTCACTGTCTGTACAATTTTTGGCTCTCGCATGGAAAAAGTTTGCGAAGGCCTCCTCTAATTAGTCTACTTAGTGTCTACTATTAGTCTACTGTTAGTAGAGTTTATCGCATTTCACATTAAAGATAAAAATCTGAAATCCACTGAAAACTTATTAGTTTATGATTGAGTTTAATGTGAAATTATGTTAATTGTTTTCTTCGAAATAACCATAAAATCTGAGATCAAAAAATATTTTCTACTCTAATCTCTCGAAAGCTTCTCAAAACTAATTTCGAAAAACTTTAGAAAAAAACGATTGCGTTATTTATTTCTACTCATTGTATCGTTTTATGTATTTTTGAGGTCTCTGCACATGAGTCAAACAACTAAATTAGATCAAAGTTTTAACGCAAAATCAGTGCTGAGAGATTCCAATCGCGAAAATCCAAAAGTATTTTAGATCTCTTTTCGCTTATGCATTGTTTTGGAAAAGTGTTGCGAAAGTTTCAAATTGAGTGCTTAAACAATAATAAGTTGAATAATATGAATGCAAAAGAATTTGAAAAACACTTGATTTCTAATGAGGTAAGAATTTGTAAATTATTTATCAAATGAATACCTTTTACTGTTAATGTTGCAGACGATGACTTGACTCCAGCCCTATTGATAGCTCTGACCGTATATTTTCCTGAATCAATGGGCATTACATTCTTTATAGTGAGAGTCGAGCAGTCCTTCTCTTTTGAGATCTTCACAAAACGTGAGGAACGAATTTTTCTGTTACCACAAAACCAATAAAGTTCTGGTTTGGGCTGTCCTTCAATTTTACATTCGAAAACAGCCACATCTCCACTCTTTACAGAAGATGGTTTGATCGGAATTGTGATCTTGGGAGCAAAGTCTTGTTCTGACGGGTGTTCATCAGATTCAATGGTCGACTCATCACTTGAAGTCAATTTTGTGATTTCGGGACTCAATCCTGAAAAGTATGAACACAGCCTTCAATTTATATTTCTCTTAATTTTCTATTAATTAATTCATTATAAGCCCAAAAATAGTTTATTTCATTTACTAAATGTTTGAAAAAAATTTTATCTCATAAAGAATCTCAGGTCACAAAGAATCTAAAATTAAAGCTAACAAAATATTTTCTTAAAGTATTTTAATCTCTTTAAAAAAACAAAAAAAATAGTTTTTTAGTGTTTGTTCAAAGAAATTATTTTTTACTCTTTTTTTGCCATAAAATTCTAATTGATTTAAATTACAATAAAGAATGTTTTATTTTGAGTTTTTTTTTCTATTTGATTCGAAGGGCTATCCGATTACACGAGGGAGTGTGAAACGGGTTCATAGACTTGTTGCATAACCAAATCTGGTCTTAACTATTTTTAGATCAAGAGCTTTCTGCCTATTCTAAAGCACGTCGACTATTAATACTGAGACACTTTAAATGGAATCAACACTTAAAGCGTTGTTCAAACTTTTGAATGACTTATTGTATGAAAATAAATGATAACAAAAGATTCTTAGACTTGATTTTTATAATATATTATGTAATTTTTGGAGATAATGATCACAATCCAAATCTTTCATTTGTTAAGTCAAACAGTATGTCATACTTTCCATAGTTTGTAATCATTTAAAATAATGTATTAATAGCACAAAAATCAATATTTTTTTTGATGCGAATTCTAGTTCTCAAAAAAAATTAATTAATAAATAAATTGAAGCAAAAATTACATGCAATGCATGAATGGGAATATTATATTAAATGCAAGCAATCATTTCATCAGTTGATTGGTTTTCATCTACTTCTGCTTACTTTCAACAGTGAGTCGCGCAGACGTTTCTGTTTGACTGACAGGTGTGGCGGCAACGCATTCATAAATGCCTTCATCTTCTGGAAAGGTTTGTCGTATGACAAGCGAACACGAGGCGCTGTCCTGAGACATCTTCCATCAAATTTCACAAATTAATTAGTGATTCGTTCATTTTTGATAATTTCATTTTAAAAATTTAATACCTGAAAGTCTCGGGACGGTTCGATGACCTGTCCGTCGCGATACCATGTTACTTTAGGAGTTGGCGAACCTGCCAAAGCAGTCACAAATCTTGCGGGCGTGCCTTCGAGTACTGTTAGATCTGCCAATGGAGTCAATGTGGGAGACGCTTCTTTTTCTTCTATTCATAACATAATTAGCGAAAAAATATTTTAATATAAAATTCAATTTTAAATTAATATTAAGAATCGGTATTAATTGAATGACTTACCGATTACTTTCAATTTGGCTGAAGTGGAAACACTTCCGGCAACGCATTTATACATTCCTTCGTCTTCAGCGAAAGCTTCTGATATTCTTAAGGTATGATATTCTCCTTCTTCAGTCATGCGAAAATATCTCGATTGCTTGATTTGTTCGCCTTCTCTCAACCAAATCACTTCAATAGCTATCAAAGGATTCATTTTATGATAGAGTAATTCAAATAATCCTAAAAGGTTTTGTATCATTAAAATTACCATTAGTTCCACTGATTCTACAACGAAATACTGCTGATTGTCCCTCTTTGACGACCACATCTTTTAGTTTCTCAATCAATTTTGGAACCATTTCTTCTTCAGATAATTGTTTAATCATTGGCGGAGCTTCGATTAGGACTTGACACGTACAACGAGCTTCTCCGACTTTATTGATGGCCACACATTCATAGGAACCTTCATCATTGAAATCAGCTTCGATAACAAGTAAAGTGTAGGTCTGATCGTCGTCTTCAATGATTTTGTGTTTGAGATTTTGTGAAACTCTATTGCCATTTATAACCCAATAAACATTCAAAGGTTTAGAGCCACATATCTTAGCGTCTAATCGAATCAATTGACCGACTTTTGTAGAAACGCATTGAATTGTTTTAATGAAACTCGGAGGAATCAAACCTTTACTCGTTTCCTCTCTTAATTCTAAAAATTTGCGTTAAAAAGTTATTTGAAAGTCGATAAAATTAATTGAATAAACTATTGATACAAACCCTCAACAATTAGATTTGCTGAGCATTTGGCAGAACCGCCACTATTTTCAGCTTTAACGCTGAATATTCCCGAATCTTCCATGAAAACTTCTGCTATGACTAGTGTTGAGGTATTTTCGGTAGTAATTATCTTCAATAAAAAGAAGATCATATTTAGAATTAAATTTCATTTCAATTCGATTATTGTTTTTTGAATTATTTTGGCGTTACCTTTAAGTCTTGAGAACTTTGAATGGGAAAATTTTCTCTAAACCAAGTAATAGTAGGCAAAGGAACTCCAGTGAAAGTACATTCGAATTTAGCTTCTTTTCGTTCATATGTTCTGCAGGGCTGTATCTTTTTGGTGAAAACTGGAGGCTTTATTTCTGGCAGTTTTCCGATTATTTTCCTTTCTTTGGTCATAGATTTGTGTTCCTGTTCCATAGTTTCAGTCTCTCTTATATGTCTAGTTATCTCTAAGTCTCCCTTTTGTTCTTTTTGAATCTGTTTTTGCGTTTGAGTGATCACTTCCTTTCCGTGAACAACACTTTCTGGAGAAATCGGGGCTTTTTTATCAATTATTCCTAATTTCTTTTCAACAAGTCTTTCTTCAGTTTTTATTGGTTTTTGCTTTTCAGGAAGTTTTTCTTGAACAATAGGAGTTGGCGGCAAACTATCGTCTATTTCTTTGACTTTTGTCTGTATTTTTACGAAAGTTTTCTTTGGTTTGTCGGCCTTTTGAGCGATACGACTCTTGTCTTGCATGCAAAGCGTCACATCGGAATGTATAGTCATATCGTCGACAACTTTTTCTCTTACTTTAATCCTATCTTCATTGTTAACCTGTTCAGTATAATAGATAACTTCTTCTGTTTCTCCTACTCTTTCTTCGAAAACTTTTTCCAGTTCCGAAGTTTGTCTTTCAAGTTGATATTTGCCGACTTGTTCGTCATAATAGGCTATAATAATTATTAATCATTAATTCTTAATTCTTTAATGATTGTTGAAAAAACTTACGTCTTGGTGAATGTTTTAATACTGCTCTGTAATCATCATTTCGAGACCTGACGTCCAAACTTGTAAAACAATAGGCTTCTCCAACAGCATTCTTGGCATAGACCTCAATTTTTCCCTTATCGTATTGTCTAGATTTAGGTATTTCCAAGTGATGCATTCCATCATATCTTAGTTTATATCTCGACCCCTGAACTACAGTATTGCCGTTAATAATCCAAATGACACGTGGTTTAGGAATTCCAATAAGACGACAACAGAATTTGGCGCAATCACCTTCTAAGACAACTAAGGGTTCGGGTTGGAGTACGAATTCAGGTGGAGTTCTTTTATCTTGTTCTTCTTCTTGAGATTCGATTCTAAAGAAATAATTGTTTTATGAATTTTTATTTTTTAAATTAATTGCTTCTAAAGTGTCTCTAAAATAGTCTCACTTCTGCCACGAGGCCTCCATTTCCACTATTTTATCAACAGCTCCAGACATTTCTTTTGGCAATTGAGAAGTGTAGTCAAGTGTTGGCTTTCCCTTCACTTTGACAATAGCTTTAGTCATATCTTCTCCTTGAGGTGATTTTGCGTGACATATGTATTCTCCAGAATCCTATTTAGTTAAAGACATTTAATTTAGAAAAAAATACAATAAAATTTTGCTGAATTGGGAATAATTTATTTTCAAATTTGTGAACTTTCTTCACTCGAATGAATAAATGTTTGATTCTTTCGAGTTTCTTGTGATAATCTCTAATTTTGAGCTTAAATTTATTGAATTTTCACAATATTTGAATGACAAACCTCTGGATAAACAGAAAGAATATCCAAAGACACAAAACCAAAATCATGTATCGTTTTGTGTCTATGACCCGATCTCAATGGTTCTCCGTTATGATACCAGTCAACAGTCAATCGCCCATCAGTTGTGGGTTCGAGTCTGCATTCAAAATGAATATTATCGCCTTCGACCAGATTCTCCAATGGTTTGATTTGAGTGATAAATCGCGGCGTTTGTAGTGATACATCTTCGTGAATGGCCTCATGAAGCAGTGGATATTCTAAATCTTTCAAACTTTCTGATGACATTCCGGGCGGTAATTGACTGTCGAGTATTATGTCTTTTTTGGCTAAATTAAAATTAATGATCACTAAAATCCTGTTCACTTTAATTAATTGAGTTTGAATACCTTTGACTTTAATAGCAGCCTGAGTTGAATCTGAGCCCCAATTGTTTGTGGCGACGCATTTATAGACGCCTGAATCTCGCGGAAACAGCCAATCGATTTCAAGCACAACGAATCCAAAGTCATCGACAGTATGTATACGAGAGCCTAAGATTTTAATTTTAAATTTAGATTTAAATTTAATTTTCTCTCTTTTTTCTACAAATTCTGTGTTCAATTTTATTTCTCACCTGTAACTAAAGGTTTGTCATTCAAATACCACTCGATTCTTAGAGTGGGATCTCCTACAGGTTCGAATCTACATTCAAAACGAGCTGAATCTCCTTCCACTTTATTCAATAAATCTCGGATTTGAGTAATAAATTTTGGCAATTGTACGGTTTCTGTTTCTTGAATAACTTCAGGCGTTCGGTTGAGCATATCTTCTAATCTTTGTATACTTTCGATATACTCTCCAGGAAGTTGTGGCTCTAAAATAACAGTTTTTTGACTCTTAACTGATAATCTGCACGAAATGCAGTCTTCACCGAATTGATTGGTGGCTTTGCATTCATAGAGTCCAGAGTCACGCGGATATGCCTCAGCTATTTCGAGAACAACATATCCAAAATCACTAATTGTTCTAAATCGCGAGCCAGTGACCAAAGGCTTCCCGTTGAGAAACCATTCGACTCTCATCGTGGGATCACTGACTGGAATAAGTCTACATTCAAAGTGAGCGAAACCATTTTCTTTAATGGACACGTCATTGAGTTTATTCAAGAACTTTGGTGCCTGTCTTTCTTCAATTTGAACCCAACTTTCACTCACTTGTCTTTCAACCATATCTTCAAAACGCGATAATTTTTCGATCGTAGTTTCCATACCTTCTGGTAATTGACTGTCGAGAACCACTCTTCGACTTCCCTGACATTTAATAGTGCACGTCATAACTGCCTCTCCGGTATCATTAGTAGCTCTGACAGAGTAAAGACCACTGTCTTCGTGATAAACTGGACTAATTTCTAGAACAACAAACCCGAAATCATTGATCGTACGAATTCTGTTACTCGCTCTCAAAGGTTTGCCATTTTTCAACCATTCGATTGTTAGGTTCGGGTCATCGTTTGGAATAACTCTGGTCTCAATGTGCAAACTTTCTCCTTCCTTGAGATCCGTCACATTTTCAAAGGGTGTGTCAAAGCGCGGAGCTTCAAAAATAATTTCTTCACTATATTCTGTTTCTCTTCTGACCAAAGACTCCTCCATTAGCATCAGATCTTCAATACCTTTAGACATGTCTTTAGGCAATTGGGATACAAGAATGACTTTGCCTTTTGCTATCGAATTATAATCAATAAGAATTAGTCAAATGAAACCTTATAGTGAGAACAGACTTACATTTACATTCCAATGTAGCTCGAGTTGTATCAATTCCCAACCTATTAGTAGCTCTGCATTCATAAACTCCACTATTGTCTCCATCACAGTCTAAGATATCGAGTACAACGATTCCAAAATCATGAAATGTTCTGAACCTATGGCCAGCAATTAGAGGCTTTCCGTTGTGATACCACTCAACAGTTAAATCCGGATCATTAATTGGTATCAATTGCGCCTCGAAATGTGCGCTCTGACCTTCTATTAGATTTGATACATTTCGTATTTGACTCAAAAACTTAGGCGCTTGTGCTTCAGAAGTTGGAACAAAAGGTTGAGGTTGATATCCAGCATAACCTTCTAAAGCAGTTATTTGTTCCATACTTTCCGGATGAATGGTATCTCTTATTATTCTTTTCGAAGGACTGCATTGCAGGGTATATCTGGTAGTATCTGATCCGTATTTATTCGAAGCAACGCAAACATATTCACCAGAATCTTCGCAATGAACGTATGAAATATCCATAACTACATAACCGAAATCACTCAATAATTTGATTCTAGAACTGGGTCTTAGAGGTTGTCCGTTATGATACCACTCAACTTTCATCGTTGAATCGCCGACAGGGCTTAATAAACATTCAAAGTGTGCACTTTGACCTTCTTTAAGCCCTGACACACTTTGCATTTGTGTTGTGAAGTGAGGCTTTTCCCCTTTTTCAGACTCAACACATTCAATATTAATAGATATTTGTGAAGTTCCGTAATCACTAGTGGCAACACAAGTATAAGTACCCGAATCTTCAATTTTGAGATCAATAATTTCTAATATAACAAAACCAAATGAATGAATTGTTCGAAATCTATGTCCCGCTCGTAGAGGTTGGCTATTGTAAAACCACTCAACACTCATCGAAGAGTCGCCGATAGGATTCAGAATCGCCTCTATATGAGCCGATTCGCCTACACTGAGATTTTGTGTGTGTTGAGACTTTAAACTAAACTCAGGCGCGTTAAATTGTTCGAGAATTACGAACTCCTCTTTTGGCTTAATTTCTTCAAGTTTTTGTATTTGTTCCAAACCTTTCTGCCCGTCTGGATGTAAAGTCTGATCCAAAACTCCACTTTTAGCAATTACACGGATTTCAGTCGTTGTAAACGCTTCTCCGCTTTCATTCGTGGCTCTGAAATAAAAAAAAATTGTTGTAGTGTTTTGTTGAATTGATATGATATTGATTGATAACTGACTTGCAGGTGTAAACACCATTATCTCTCGGCCATAAGTCATGAATGTCCATAACTATGAATCCGAAATCACTTGAAGTCGTGAATCTCGAACCAGTAGTTAAAGTTTGACCGTTAAAATACCATTCAATAGTTAGATTTGGATCATTGGATGGCTCGACTCTACATTCCAAATGCAATCCTTCGCTTTCGTTGACTGTAAAATTTGGTTTTAATGGTTCCACAAAATAAGGTTTTGAAAATTCTTGTTTTTCATCTTGAATAGGACGAGGTCTTGCCATACTTTGTGTTTCTAGTTCTTGAATTCGTTCCAATCCTTCCTGACCCATAGGATGTAATGTCTTCATGTCGATCGCACTTTTTCCCTGAACTCTCATCGAAGCAGTAGATATGGCCTCACCTTTTGAGTTGAATGCTCTACACGTGTAAATGCCTGAATCTTCGGGATAAACACCGGCGATATCTATAGTGATATATCCGAAATCGTGAGTAACTGAATATCTACTGCCAGAAGGCATAGGTTTTCCGTTTTGTAATATTTCGAAATTCATCGTCGGATCTCTTGACGGCTCAACTTTGCATTCAAAGTGTGCGACATCACCTTCTTTTAGTTCAAGATTATTCATATGATATATAAAGTATGGCATTTGACTTTCAAAAATTTCTGCTTCTCGTTTTGATGGTCTGAAAGTTTCGATTTCTTGAATTCTTTGCCAACTTTCCGGATGCAAAGTTTTCAGTTCTAAGTTTCCTTCGCCTATAATTGGCATTTGAATTAATGACATATTTTGTTAATTTAAATTTCATACCTTGAACTTTGATAGTACAGGTCGATATGGCTTCTCCCGAGTCGTTGACAGCTCTGTTTCAAGAGAAACAAATCGATTAAGAGTAAGTTTAACGGTATTCAAAATAAATAAATTCAAATAAATAGTTGACCTGCAGGTATAGATTCCTGAATCCTCCGCTTTGGAATCCATTATCTCCAGAGAAATGGCTCCAAAATCAAATCGTGTTGTGATTCTTGAGCCTAAAACTAAATACTGACTATTTTTATGCCATTCAATAATAAGTTTGTCGTCATTCGCGGGCTCTACTCTCGCTTCTATATAAGCATATTGTCCCTCTTGCAGTGATTCGAGACTTGAAAGTTGTTGAATAAAAACAGGTCTTTCAAATTTCACTTCTTCTTGAGCTTCAACACGACGTGTGTCCAATTCGAATCTCTGAGTTTGTCTAAAAGCTTCCGGATGTTGGCATTCGATGTTTATTACTGATAAGCCTAAATATTTACAAAGTTTTGAATCAATTTTTTATTTTTAAATATTCGGTCATCGTTTTATAAGAATTAAAGTAAATATAACCTATCGTTTATAATTCATTACCTTTAACTCTTAATGGTGAAGAAGTGATTGCATCTCCTGCTCTGTTCGATGCTTTCAACATATATACTCCTATTTGTAAAATAAAGTTTTGAATTATACGATAGTTAAATAGGAAGGCAGTCATATGCAGTCATATAAACCTGAATCTTCAGGAACTGTAGCTGCAATGTCGAGACAGATATATCCGAAATCATGAGAGGACGCAAATCTTGAGCCTATATTCATTAGAAATGTGCTCTTAGATTAATTCAGTATAAATAATAAAAACTACAGGTTTAAAGAGAAAATTTTGATACCAGTTTGCAGTTCAGCGCCATTCAAATACCAAATGAACTCCATATCTGGATCACCGACAGGAATAGCGCGGCATTCAAAACGCGCGGGCTCTCCTTCGATGAGCTCTTGCGGCCCTATGAGTGGCGTTGTGAATACAGGTTTTTCATATATATTTTCAGGTTCTTCGCGACTTCTTCTGATTTTAGAACTCTCTAATGCTTGTATTTGTTGCAATCCTTCCGGATGTTGAGATTCAATTTGAACCGCAGCTTTTGCTGAATTAATTTATTTAGAAATTAAACATAAACTAATACTAAATGATTAGAGATGGCTTACATTTAACCCTCATTGTGGCTGTAGTGATAGCTTCTCCGAGTTCATTAGTGGCGTGAACCATATAAGTACCTTTTTTATCAATGTATAAAAACGTTCATTTGATGTCGTTATGAATTTTTTTTCAATTCTAAGAATCTAGATAATGTACTAAATGAATAGAATTACCTGAATCTTCTGGTTGGACGTGTTGAATATCAAGTGCAACGTAACCAAAATCATTTATTGTTTGGAATCTCGATCCTATAATTCAGAATTATAATATCAATCACTGGCAATACCATTGTTATCATTGACAATACCTGTTTTAAGAGGTGTATTATTGAGATACCACTCGACGTTAAGAGTTGAGTCTCCCACTGGAATAAGTCTGCACTCGAAATGGGCAGAATCTCCTTCCACTAGATTGTCGACATTACGCAAAGGGGAGGTAAACACTGGTCTTTGGAAAGTATGTATTTCTTGTTCTTGTCTAACATAACGATATTCTCCTTCCAATGCATGTAATTTTGGTAAAGCCGAAGAATGCATACTTTCTGTTTGAATAGAACTGCGACCTTCTACAGTGATATTTATAGAGTTGACCACTTCGCCTAAACTATTAGAAGCTTTGACAATATAGGTTCCCGCATCTTCTGGATAGACATATGCGATATCCAGTGCCACATATCCAAAATCACACATCGTGTGATAACGCGAGCCTTTAAGAAAAAAAAGATTATGAAAAATCGATTTCTAAAACTCCATTTATAAGCCTTTATATGTTTTTTATTGTTCTATTGTTGTCGCGAGACTCAAATGAACAGTAAGTTAACTGTGCATTAAAGCCATTTAATCAGCATTTTATAAATTTTTGTATAGATTGAATGACTGACCGGCTGTGAGTGGGTTTCCATTGTGTAGAAATTCAACAGTAAGTTCGGGGTCATACGATGGTTCAACTCTACATTCAAAGTGAGCTCTTTGTCCTTCAATTAGTTTTGTGGTTCCCCTGAGCTCTGATGTAAAGATAGGTCTTATCGGAGGTCTTTCTCCAATTTCTTCACGTCTGTGATATTTTTGGCTTTCCAATTGTTGAATCTTCTCTAATCCTTCTGGATGATGAGTGTCGCATATAATACTTCGTCTTCCCTGTACACTAACTACACATGTAGTAACAGCTTCTCCGAGTTCATTAGTGGCTCTTCAAAAATCAATTAATTAGATTAGCATTCATATGATCATCAAATAAAAGTCAAAGTATGAAAAAGTTATTATATCGTAACTCTCGCGCTCAGCGATTGGTATTTTTATCAAATAATTTGGGAATAAAAAGTATAAAATAGATTTCAAGTTCATAACAAATATAACATTACTTTTTTCATACTTTAAGCTCAAAATTTGATAACTACCTAATCATATAAGTTCCGGTGTCTTCTGGATAAGTATATAATATATCGAGTGCAATATATCCAAAATCATTAGTCATTCTAAATCGATGACCGGTTTGAATGGCGACGCCATTTACAAACCATTCGACAGTCATTGTTGGGTCATTTATTGGCTCAAGTCTGCATTCAAGATGCGCCGCTTGACCTTCTTTAAGATTCTCCAAATTTTTAAGTGATTTAGTAAATACTGGTCTTGTTATTTGTAGCGGAGGAGACTCTCGATGTCTTATATGAGGTCTTTCGAGTTCACTAATTCTCTGTAAACTTTCTTCGTGCATGGTTTCGGTGTCAATAATTTTTCTGCCCTCAACTCTGATCGAACATGTAGTGATGGCTTCCCCAACTCCATTGGTTGCTTTACACATATAAATGCCACTGTCTTCAGGATAAGCATAGAGTACATCCAAAGCCACAAAACCGAAATCATGCAAAGATTTGAATCTATGACCAGTTTGAAGCGGACGTCCGTCAACCAGCCACTCAACTTTCATGGTTGGATCATTGGCTGGAGTCAAAGTTGCCTCTAAATGAAAAGGTTGGCCTTCTTTCAAGTTTTCAATGTTACTCAAAGATCGTCCGAATTCTGGTTTTTCGATCATTAAGACGTCGGTCTCCACTTTTTTGCGTTGTTTAGGATTTTCAAGTGCATGGATTTTGCTAAGACTGCTCGGCTGTTGGGACTCAAAAATAATACTTCCTCTTCCTGTAACTTTCAATGTAACCTTTGATTCTTCTGATCCCAAGTAATTTGTGGCTCTTATCATATATTCACCAGAATCTTCTGGCGTGAGACTCATGACATCGAGAGCTGCAAATCCAAAGTCAAATAGTGTGCGATATCTGCTGCCTATTTGTAGAGGTCTTCCATTGTGTATCCACTCAACAGTCATTGTTTGGTCTGGAAATGGTTCGATTCTGCATTCAAAGTGAGCACTTTTTCCTTCTTCTAATAAAGACGGACCCATTAATGGCGTTACGAAAAATGGCTTTCTATCCACTGGAGTGTCAGAAATTTCTTCTTTCCTGTAATAATTTCTTCCTTCGAGATATGATATTTTTTGAACGCTTTCAGGGAAAGAAGTGTCCGAAATAATAGATTTAGTGTCTTGAACATGTAGTGTTGCAGAACATGCCGCTTGTCCTAAAAGATTAGTTGCTTTACAAGTAAAGGTTCCGCTATCGCAGGGCTTCACATATTTCAAATCCAAAGCAACGTAACCGAAGTCATTGAGTGTACAAATTCGGTTTGCCTGCAATAGAGGTGAGCCGTTATGAAACCATTCGACGCGCATATCCGGATCTCCGACGGGAATCAATCGAGTCTCGAAATGCGCGCTTTGGTTTTCAATGACTGATAAATTTTTCATCGGTTGAGTAAAAACTGGTGCCTCAGCTATTATTTCTTCTTCATAAACAGTTTTTTCTTTTCTATGTTCTAATAGTTGAATACTAGTCCAACTGTCTTCCAATTGAGTGGTAGTGATCAAACTGGAAGTTGGGTGACATTTAAGCATTGCTTGTGTTGACGCCTCTCCGAATGCATTGGTTGCTCTTATAGTATAGCGTCCACTGTCTTCTGGATACGCATGTATTATATCCAAAGCGACAAAACCAAAATCGAATATTTCAATAAATCTCGAGCCCTGAATTAAAGGTTTTCCATTTTTAAGCCATTCGACTTTAAGAGTTGGGTCTCCGATAGGTGTCAATTGACACTCAAAGTGTACTTTATTTCCTTCTATTACTTCTGCGTTTCTCGGAGCAGTCGTAAAAACTGGAGCCTGTTTTACAATTTCGTCCTCATAACCTTCTCGTATATAATATCCGCGTTCTTCTAAATGTTGTACTTTTTTATATCCCTCTGGATATTGGGATTCCCTATCAATAGAAGCTCTTCCGTGACATAATATTGTTGTCGAAATTTCTGCACTTCCGCACTCATTGGTTACTCTGCAAGTGTAGAGTCCAGAGTCTTCTGGAACTATTTGTAATATTTTAAGCGCAATATAACCAAAATCATAGAAAGGCTGAAATCTATGGCCTATGAAAAAAAATTATTTGTGATAAATAAAAGAAAATGAAACAAAAGAAAACAAACCGATCGCTAGTGGTTTTCTGTCATGAAACCACTCGACTTTGAGATTTGGATCATTTACGGGCTCTATTCGACATTCTAGATGTGCGGCCTGTCCTTCATTCAATTCGAGTTTTTTAAATTGTGTTAAAAATCTGGGTTTAATTTGAACTTTATCTTCTGTAAATAGGTTTCGATCATATTTTTTACTTCTTTGCTCCAAATGTCTGATATCAATTAAGCTTTCTGTGTGTTCAGTTTCATAAATAACTCGTTGACCTTTTCCGTGACATTTAAGGTTACAAGAAGAAACTGCGTCTCCGAACTTATTTTTGGCTTTACACGTGTAAACACCACTATCTTCTGGATAGACGCATAAAATATCTAAAGCAACAAAATCAAAATCGAATTGTGGCCTAAATCTATGGCCAACAGTTATTGGTTGTCCGTCTTTGAACCATTCAATAGTCATAGAAGAATCACCAGAGGGTCCAATTCTACATTCGAGATGAACATTTGTTTCTTCTATCGTTTCGATATTACTTAATGGTTTGATAAAAATTGGGGGTTTGCTAACTATAACCTCCATATCAACATCTCTTTTATAACGACTTCTGTCTTCGAGGCGTTGAATTTGTACTAAACTTTGTGAGTATTCCGTTTCTGTAACAACATTTGATTGTGATATCACAGTAATAGAAGCACTTGTCTGTGCGCTGCCCAATCTGTTTGTCGCACGAACTGTATATTCACCCGAATCTTCAATTCGAACAGAAAGAATGTCTAGTGATAAGCAGCCGAAATCAAATCTGGTTTGATATCTGTGTCCAATCATAAGTGGTCTGCCATTGAAAAACCATTCTAAGGTCAAAGAGGGGTCCTTTACTGGTTCGACAAATGATTCCATGTGTACTGTTTCTCCTTCATTATAGAGAAGTGGAGGCACTTGTAATGGGATTCGGAAAATTGGCTTCATTTGAGTGGTTTCTTCCATAAAATAATCAGATTCTGAATAGTAGTCTTTGTCTATTCTTTGTATTTTATGCGCACTCGTCGTGTCATAAAGTGATGTATTATCGATTGGACGCTTAGCTTTGACTCTGATAGTTGTCGAAAGTGTTGTAGTTCCCGATTTGTTTTTTGCCACAACTTCTAATTTACCGCTATCTTCGGGCAAAATATTCAAAATGTCAAGAGCTATAAACCCGAAATCAAAGTAACTTTTGAAACGATGACCAACAGGTAGTTCTCGACCATTGAGATACCAGTCGACAGTCATATCGGGATCTCCTATAGGCTGTAGACGAGCCTCAAAATGAGCACTTTGTCCCTCAACGTAATCAACTTTTCCACTTAAAGCAGTGGTAAAAGTGGGCTTTTGAACGATTATAGTTTCTTCAAATTCATTTCTTCTATAATAGGCTGAATCTTCGATGTGATGAAGTCTTTGCCATCTCTCCTGATCCTTACTATCATATGTAACTGGTATTGCAGTAATAGAGGCAAGTCTGGCACCAGTTTTTGCAGTTCCAACACTGTTTTTGGCGACACAAGTATAAATACCTGCATCTCCTCTTTCAACGTCTTTGATCGCCAAAGAAATATATCCAAAATTGAAGAATGTATTGATTCGCGAACCAACTTTCAAAGGCTTATCATCTTTAAGCCATTCCACTCTCATAGTTGAGTCTCCTTGAGGTTCAAGAGTTGCTTCAAAGAAGGCACTGCTTCCTTCTTGAATATCTAATTGGTCTTTGATATGAGTTATGAAGACTGGCTTTTGTCGTGGCCCTGATTCAAAATCAGTGAATTCATACTTCTTCTCATATGTTTGTCGAGTTTCTATTAACTGCATTTGTTGCAATTTTTGCTGCTCTATTAGATCCTTATTTATGGCACTTTGACCTGAATTGTATAATTATATTCAAATTTAAACTTTTTAGATATTATTTAGCAATTGTTTCAATTACTTTTGACTTTAAGCGAAGCCGTAGACACGGCCTCTCCTCTGGCATTAGTGGCTTTAACCATATATAAGCCACTATCTGATGGTCTTAATTGTGATATGTTTAGCGAAATGTATCCAAAACTGAATATTGTGCTGACTCGGGTTCCGATCAATCAAAATTAATGTTTTCGTCAAAACTTTTAGAAAATTGTTCACTTTATTCAAAGTATTTTCTCACCAGAAGTCAATTGTTTTCCATTGAAATACCATTCAATCCTTAGAGTTGGATCGTTTACGGGTGTAACTTGTGCTTCAAAATGAGCGTTTCCGCCTTCCATCGCTTCTTCAAGATTGGTCAGCGATCGCACAAAAGTTGGACTTGTAACTGAAATGCTTTCTTGAATTTCTTTTTCTCGTTTATAGAACTCCCAGTCCTCGACGTTCTGAAATCTCTCTATACTTTGTTCTAATTGAGGTTTCTCTTTAATACTTGGCTTAGGATTACATTTAAGTGTAGCGGTTGTTGTCGCTTCTCCCGATTCATTGGAAACTTTGCACGTAATAATACCTAAAATATTCAATATTTAGTTTAATTCTAATTGCATTCTATATTTTCTGCGTTTACTAATTATTTGATTTAAAGTTATTTCATAAATAATTTCTTCTAAAATCCTACAAATATGAGCGTTATTTACCTGAATCTTCAGGATATACATGAATAATAGTGAGTGCGAGATATCCAAATCTTAGAGTTGTTAAAACTCTAGAACTCGGTTCAATAGGTTTTTCATTTAGAAACCATTCGACTTTCATTGTTTGGTCTGCGAGTGGCACTACTCGGGCATCAAAGTGTGCTCTTTCGCCTTCAGTTAAGGCGAGATCTCTCAAGTGTGTAGTAAAGGCTGGTTTCTGTGGTGGTTGTGGCTCTTCAACACGTTTTGGAATTTCTTGATATGTTCTCTCAATATGTTTCAAATATATTGTTTCGTAGGGTTGCGGTCCTTCAGGTTCAATAACTCTATGAGTTTTTGGTAAATTTAATTTAAGAGGTTCTCCAGTGGTTATTCTTTTCTCTGCCTCGACATATACTTTAGCCCTTGTGGCAGCAGTTCCGGCTTGATTTTGTGCAGTGCACTGATACCAACCTGAAGAACTTGTGGTCACTCTGTTTAGATAAAGAGTTGATGTGCCCTCAAAAGTTTTAATATCTATATCAGGAGTACGAGAATATATCTGAACGCCATCTTTTTGCCACGTAATTCGAGGTAAAGGCGTTCCGACAGCTCTGCAGTGCAATGAGACGGGTTCGCCTTCTTTTACATTTATTGTTTGAAATCGTTCGACAAATTTTGGTGCAACTGTTTGTTCCTTTCCGACAACCATTAGTCTGACAGAAAAGGTCGCGTCACCGATTCTATTAGAGGCAACGCAAGTATAAGTTCCGGTATCGCACGGGTATACAGCCATTATCATTAACGCATAAATTCCTCCTTCATTTACTACTACTTTAAATCTATCGTCATCTAAGATTAACTTTCCGTCGCGATACCAATTGACTTCTGGAACTGGACGTCCACCAACTCTACAGTCGAAACGAATGAGTTTGCCTTCAATCGATTCTTGATCGTATGGAATCATGAAAAAACTTGGTTTTATTCCAATTCTAGTGACTTCACCCGATTCATAATTTTCAAATGTTTGTTGACCCGAACTATATTCACTGAATTTGAAAAAATTGATTGCTTCAGATAAAATATTTAATTTCTATTATACATTATGTTATTTATTTGAATTACTGTATGTTTAAGTTTTCGCAAAAGTTTATTTTTTCAATAAATTTGAATAAATAGTGAAATTAAAATTAACCATTGATACTATTGAATATAGAATCTATACTCACGTATATCGATTCATATATCTCTCGTATTGCACACCCTCCATATCTCTTGAATCCCAATCACTGGTGTGGTCAACATATAAATATATAGAGCAAAGCGCACAACCACTTTTATTCTCAGTGAATAATGTGTAAAAACCAGAATCTTCTGGTAAAACCATAAGAATATTTAAGGTGGCAATATTATCTTTAAAATCAATTATGCATCTCTGTGATTGTAAAATTCGTTTTCCATTCTTGAACCAAATAACTCTTGGAAGTGGATTTCCTGTTATATTGACCTGGAATGTCACTTCTGAGCCTTCTAATAGCCTCGTATTTTTAGGTTTCTCTAATATTTGAGGCGCTGATAGCGGTCGGTTCAAGTCTTGAACAGTGGTAAGATCTTCTTCTCCTTGAATCCTTTGTGTATTTATTCGTCGAAATTCGGTTTCATGTAGTAGTCTTTGTTCAAATGTCTCAATTTTGAAATTCTAATAACAATAAGCAATTAGATAATTAGTTAATTAGCAAAAAAAATTTGTCATTTTTAATTTGAATTTCACGAATACTTCTTCATTTCCAAAGCATTGAAGTGGAAATCTGTCATTTTGTGTTTGTTGTCCACGTTCTTGAATCCCTTGAGATTCAGTTGATATAGTTTGTAGACTAAGTGTAGAAGTAGATTGTTCACTTTGATCATAAATTGAGGCTATATGGGGGATAAACAAAGTTAAGTGTTTTCAAAAATATAAAGGATAAAAGAAGTAATAATATTCTTACGAGTAAGTCCTCTTTGTATTGTAGCGATGAGTGATGTTTCACCGGCACAATTGCTCGCAATACAAGTATATTCTCCGTCATCATCAGCAGTAATTTTTGATATCGTTAAGGTATAAATTCCAGTTTGTGGGTTGTGTGATATTTTATATCTAACAAAATTTTATCTTTAAATATTTCGAACTAAATCAAAATTTAAATTAAATTTGACGATTCATTACTTTTGATCGTTTTGAAGGAATCTGCCTCTCCTTTTCCATTTGACTTCTGGATCAGGTGTTCCAGTAACTTTACATTCGAGGCGCGCATCTTCTCCTTCAACGAAACGGCCGGCCGAAGGCGGCCTTTCGAATACAGGCGGTGTCGGCTCAACAGGACATTGGCTAAAAATTAATATTAGTTTCAATTTTTGTTTAAACATTGGATATTTCATCTTTTCCAGTAAATTAAATAAACAAAAATTGCTTGTTTTGTTTTTTTTCAAATCAAATTTGAATTTTCAATAATATTTGATTCAATAAATAAAAGTTCATTGAAACTAAAATAATCGTCAAAAGAAGAAAAGAATGAATACTCAAAACATAGCACTCATATTAGGCATTGAAGGAAATGTTTGATGTTTGCCAAGAGAAATGAATATCGAATGAATATGATTTTCAAATTTGATTTTGAACTGAATTCTAATTCTCATTTTACAAAAAAAACTCGAGCTCTTTCAAAAAATTAATAAAAATAACGGTTCCATAATTATTAACGATATTTGAAAACAAACCTAAAAATTGAACAACAAAAAAATTGTGGAAACTTAAAAATCTTAACTCTGAAATATTAGGTAAATCTACAAGTCTTATAATAAGTTTAAGTTCAATAAATATTCAAATATCCATTGAAACAAAGTATTTCAAGTGGAATATTATTTGAGAAAAGTGTAAATTTGCGTATCAACTGTTATGATCAAATTTATCAACAAATCTGACAAATTTGTTTATCGATATGTGTATCACAATTTTATCATTGCTTCGGTAACAAAATATAGAGATATCTCATTTAGAATGAAATTTGTCTAATATTTCATATAATACTGCGTAAAGTTTACAGAAAGTTTGCTGAATAACTATTCGATTTGAAAGACAATTTATCAATTATAAAAAAAATCTGTAGAATTTAACTAAAATCTTAATCACCGATGCAAATAGACCTACTTCTTTGAGACAAGCTTTGATTAACTTTCTTTGTATTTGAATAATTTCATTTTCAAATTAGAAATTTAATGTATTATTAGAAATGAGAAATGAAAACTTTTCAATATAGAATTTGGTCTAAAAATTCTTGAAAATAATAAATTTGTTTACAATATTTGCTAAAATATTGAACTTAACGGATTTTTATATTGATACGACATTTACTACAATATAAGTTACGCATATTTATTTCTTTAAGACAGCTTTCAATTGTGGCATAAGTTAGTGATAAAAATAACTTAAGCTTTTACTGACAAGTGTTGGAATCTCAAGTGAATACTGTGCCAACTGATGATCTCAGACTTAAAGATTTATTTTTTGGCACTTCATTCATATGGGTCAAAAACAAAAGCAAAATTCTAATGCAAATAAGTCCTAACATTAGTTTTGCAATAAGAACGCAATAGATTTTTTGCTTGACATCTATTTTTCTAGAAGATATGTTTTACCAAAAATAATTTTTAAACTTTCAGATTTAGCGTAAAAATTATAATTTTAGTTTTAGGAAATCAATTAGATTTGAAAATTATTTTCTTATCTGATTTCTAGTGATCGGAAAAATTAGATTCAATTTTCAAGTTTATTCCTGTCTTATGTCATGCTTTATTCAATAAGACTTTCAGTTTATTTATTGAATCATCCATTGAGTATTTTAACTATCGTTTAGTTTAAGGACAAAAGTTCTGTTTAAAGTTTAAAATTTTGTTGAAAATCATTCAAAAAAACTCAATATAAAACTAGATTTCGCAAAAATATCATTTGAATAAGTTTTTGGAAAGAAGGATGAATTGAATAACTATTTTTTTCTGTAATTTCCTGAAAGTTGTATAAATACTTACTTTATATCCTGTTGAATAACCATTTTAAAAATCTTTTTTAAAATCGAAATATCAAATAATCGTATTCGTCAGAAATGGACTTTCGAAATAGTTTCGAAAGTGAAAGCACATGATATGAGATTAAATCATAACAAAAAACTAAAGCTTTAAAACAGCTATGAATCGACTTTATTAACAATTAAATACACAACAAGAGCAAAACTACAAGAAAAATAACTGTTTAAAGAATATGAGAAGAATTTTAGTGATTGTGGTACTATTATAAGAAAGTCATGCGCAAGTCTTGTCAACAGAATAAGCGATTCAGATCTAAATTTAGTTGGGCTGACGAGTCGATTCTATTGCTTTAATGTTTGGCAAAAGATCGTTTTACATCTCCCATTTTTGGATCATCCTTTTTGTATCACTATTGCATTCACTTCTAATTGCAATTAATTTATCAATAATAATAAAATTATATTCTACTAAATTCTTAGATTTCATATACCATTCTAAATGATTTGAGGAATCATACGGTTATGTGATCGGAAGACTTGATTCGCTTATCTTATATATCGAAAAAGTTTTTTTAACGTTTTAAATGTCAAGTTTCCTTAAAATACGAGTCAAAACTTAAAATATATACAAATATTATTTGCTTTATCTCGTAATAAAGAGGACTCTTTCTTTATATCCACTTAAAAGATGACTTTGTGAGGACCACAAAATTTAAAATAAATTTGGAAAGTTTCGGATAAATGCATTAAATTCTTATTTTCATTTTTCATTTAAATCATTAGTAAATTCTTGTCTTAAATGAATGGTTAATATTTTGATTTGTTGAACATTAGTATAATTAATAAAAACTTGACTACAGATACTTTATCTTTGATAAAAATAAACTTATTGATAGACAACAAAAAAACAACTTATCGCTTATTATTGATAGTTAATAAAACTAATTGATTATAAAATGTTTTCAGTTACTCAGCAAAGACATTAATCTCTTAACAAAATTTTTTGATGAGTTATTTTTGAAATTCCTTTTTAGTTTCTCAACTCATTGCTTTATTTAAATTGAAGGCCTAATAATTATATAATGGTTTAGAATAGATTGTTTATAAAATTAAATTTGTTTAAGAATTGGGAATTTGCGACTCAAAAATTTAGAAAAGAATTCAAAAGAAGCAAACTTTAAAGTTCTAGTTAGACCTCACTCATGTCAACTCTTTCTAACTACGCAAATAATCATATAATTAATTATTGCGGTTTTTTTCTGGCATCCGTTTAAACTTTATAAACATGTACTCTTCATATATACATAAATAATCTCTAATCTATTGTCATTCACATATGAAATGTTATGTTTATGCAAATCAGAATAATAATCAAAATTATCTCAAACCACTACGTATTACATTAAAAGATGGCTAGAAATGGGAGTGATTGGGCTGTTGGGATGCCCTTCAAAGTGAAGAATCAAGCTTTCAAATAATGACATCTAAAAAAGTTAAATCATGCTTTGAATTGAGTTTTTTAAAAATAATTCTATTCATTAAGTTGTAATTCACTAAAACATATCCTTTACCTATAGATTTATTGAGACTAAAAATGACCACTTTATTGATATAAATCTGGCGTAAGCTATGTTTTTCATGTTGCTAAAGATCAGTTTTTCCTCCATATCATAAGAGTTAATACTAATATATTTTTCTTTTTTAATTCAAATTTTCTCTTTTAAATAAGCTTAAAGTTTGAGAACTTTTTTATTGATTAATTGTCCAAAAACCAATTTTCCCAAAGCACAACTCTTCAATTTAATGCCTTTGTCATGTGTACGATTCCAACAGCCGGAAGTCATTCGTTTAAATAAACTAATCAATTATTTTACAGTCATTAAAAACTTAGTTTAGATTAATCGAGTTTTTTATCATGCAATTAAAATAGTATTGTAAAAACAGCATCTTTTTTATTATTCTTGAATCATATAAGTTTGAAATGAAGGTTAAATCAAATTTTCCTTAATTTGTTCGAAATCTTAATTTGAATTTCCTTTGATCGACCGAAAAGCAGCAAATCAACCATATATTTGGACTTAAACTTGTTTTTATTATAGCAATAAATTTAATTATTTCATATGAACAATGGATAATTACTTATAAAGTTTGATATCGCGTTTAACAATTTGAATGAGAGAGAATACAAATCAGTAAATTTTGCGATTAAAGCTTAACAGTAGTCGTGAACTAACCGGCAAAGCATAAAACACACAATGAATAATGAATGGAAACTAAAGAAAAAAAAAGAATATCTGAAGAAAGCACTCAAAACCTGTATATGAAGTATAAGTATTATATTGTTTATAATATGCTAATTAAGTTTAAATGAATGTTATGTCATGAATATCAGAATAATTCAAATTATTTGAAATTATTATTAAAAATTCAAAAAGAATTTAAACTAAGTCTAAATTTGCAATAGTTGTTGAATATGAGCCCTAAATAGTTCAGAGAACTCAATAGAACTCAATTTAAAAACGAGTTTTCCATATAATACCTGTGAAGAAAGTAATCGTTCAGAAGTGAGTTTACATTCTCTTGTTGTCAAAATTTTAAAGTTTAAATTTACTATTGTTTAGACTATCTTTAAGAACAAATTGTTTTAAAATTATACTATTATTAGTTTTAAAAGTAATGTTTTTCTTCAACAACTGATGAAACGCCGCGTTTTAATTGTACTTTTTTATATTAGTTAACTATTTTTCAAGGCATGCAATAAATAAAAGCATTAAATTATTGATATGTGAATCTATTTCCTTTGTTATATTCATGGATTGAATTTTTTTTCAAACTTGAAACAAATAGATTTAAAGATAAAAATAAAATTTGAATCAAAGCATAAAAAGAAATAATATTCAATTGTTTGTTTGAGGGCTTTTCTCGTAAATCTAGTTTTGAAAAGTTTGATGAATTTGACTTCAAATGCATTCATAGCTTCAAAAGTGTATGAATGATATGATATGAGACTATACGTCAACGTTCCTTAAAATGCATTAAGAAAAGTAATACATTCAAAGTTTAAATAGTCTTATACACGATATGAATGCTCTGTATTTGCTGCAATTTAAATATTTTCTCTTTATTAATATAATAGACTTTAATGATATGTTGGACTAAACATTCTTTCAAAGCACACAAAAGATTGTTCTGAGTCTTAATCTTCAAATTGTAGTTTTATTCTTAAAATATGTTCTCTGTTTCAAACTCGATGAAGGGTTCGGTCATCAAGTTATGTAAGATTTGACACATTGAGAAAAGCCACTCATGTCTCATATCCCCTAAACTAGAAATTCGACCCTTCCTTCAGAGTTAGCGCCAATTTGTTGCCACTGAGCCTTTCCTTCTCTTCAATTGTGTTTTCAATTTTTGAGAGACGGCTCAACTTTTTTTCACTGCATTAATGGAACGCATATTTTTAGAACTTATTTTTAAATTCCAATAAAATTGTTCTTCAAATTGATTTTCACATTATTTTTTTATATTTTGTTTGTTTCTAAAATTGAAAAAAACATTCGTTTGAATTGATTTTAAGTTGTGTTCAAACATTTCGTTGACTAAAACACTAAATGAACATCAAATCAACTCAAAGGTAAGTTTACAAAAGTTTTATTCAAACTTTTTTAATATTATAAATGTATAACTTATTAATTATATTGAATAAATTCAAGTGTTTGTGAATTCAAATTTTCAAATTTATTTAAAAATTAAGTTTAATTAAAATATCACAAAAAGTTTCAAAAATTCTAAACAACAGCTAAAAAGACTATTCGATAGTTAAAAATGAAGTTTTTTGAGAGACACACAAAATAAATGAAAGCAAGAGAACAAAAGTGAATCAATAAGTTTTGGGTACAGAATATCCAAAAGTATTTTGACTTTGACCACAAACTCGTAAAAGTATTTGTTGGCAATAATAATAAATCGGTTTCTCGAATGCAAATCATAACTTATAATTTAAATCATAGGTTTATTATGCGTTTGACTTATTTATACAGTTATATAATTTGGTTAATGTATAAATGGTTTAACTGAAACACATTTTGTTTAACAATTAAAAAAATTAATTGTTTAACAAATCAAGTGCTTTGAACTTTTGCCAAAAGTTAGTCAATTATTGCATTTATAAAAGAAGGGTTGGGTTGAATGATGGCCCGCGTGCTAAATCTGGCCCTCAAGTTATAATAATTTATTCATAAATAATAATAATTAGCTTCTTTTGGATGCTTTGTCCAAACTTATAGTGAAAGCAAAAATAAAAAGAGTCTATAGTATGATAGCTCGCAGTGACTGAGAGGTGCGGTCCCTCTCACTCTCTTTCTCTCTCTCTTTCTTTCTCTTACTTCAAAATTTTGTCTAACTTATAAACAATAGATGTTTTTAAGGCTACTTTTTTACTTGAAAAAAACGACCGAAACTAATTCTTTATGGAAAATCTCGTAAATCTTTCTAATAATATAGTTCAAGGACTTGCTATTTTGGCAAATTTTACCAACACCTGAAAGTTGGAATTTAAAAAACTTGTTATCCTTATAATAAATAATCATTATAAATTTTGATAAATATTCTCAAATGTGAACAAATTTTTAAGTGAAAATAAAGTTTGTTTTAAAAAATCCAAATCCATTTATAATTTATTGACTCTTTGTAGAAAATTATACAATTTTAAAATTTTATGCAAATTTTGGGATACTTTCATTTTTACTCTCAATAGAAATAAAAATCCTTCAATCATCAGCAAAAATCCAGAAAAAAGTGAGCCGACATGCAATTAAACCTGATTTGAGAAAAATATCCTCAAAATCTTAGTATAAGAGCATAAGTTGGTTCGCTTATCTCTGAACTGCCTCATTGAATAATGATAGAATGCATTCTTTAAGAGGGTTAATATCCGCGTAAATTTATGCCATAGTCGTTACCTGTAATTTCACTTGTATTTCTTTCATCACCAAAAATGAAGACTTATGCCATTAAATAAAAGTGAAATCATTTCTTCCATTATAAAAATAAAATAATGCATTGAAACGCTTATTATCTACTTTTTTCTAATGAATTATTCACATCTTTTCAGAGATCAAATATCATACACTGTATGCTATGATATGATATGATTGTATTGCATATAAGTTTTAAAGGCTTTGTAACTAAAAACTTTAAATTCCTCATAAAATTTAAGAATCAATTTTAAGATCACGAGAACTTCATTCCAAGATTAAAGAGTTGAATACATTTAAGTATAATTTATATTTACTAAATAAGAAAGTGAATCTAATAGCAAAATAATTAGTTTGAATCACGCGATCCTCAATATTTTAAGTAAATATTTAAAATTCACTATTCATTAATAATATTCAATTTGAAAATATGAAATATTGAATAAAATAGTGATTGACACTTAAATTATATAAATTTTAAATTATCCGCCGATTTATTAATCCGAGAATCGAAATCATATTTATAGCAAAATATAGAAGATCTGAATTACGATTTAGTTTTAAATAGAGTAAAAAAATGATCACAACAAAAATATTCGTGACAATGGATGAAAACTGACAAAGAATAAGAATGACTCTTGTATTGACTCATGTATTGACTCTTGTATTACTAATAATTGAAAAAAACTTTTTTCTTCCTGATCGCTTTGTTCGAAAAGGAATAGTTGGTTTGTGTCTGGCGGCTATAATTTGACTTTTTTTAAACTGGATTCGTAGATGCGTTTATGGCCATGAGCTAAGAGCACATTCCGTTACATTGAGTACATGCAAATACAATAGTAATTTTGAAAGTGAGACAAAAGCGGCTATAATCAAAACTTCCTGCATATCTCTTAACGCACTGCTGATCATCAAAAGTATTTTTAACATAAATATAGAATAAGTCTATATTATTACCAGAAATATTTGATTTATTTCGGTTAAACAAAAATTGTTTGCATTCATTACTCTCTAAGTTATACTTAAAGTGAAATCACTTAATATCATATTTGATTAATTTCAACAGATAATAGAAACTTGAATTGTGCTCTCATGAGACTTAAGTTCTTATTTTACTTTAATATTGTCTTTAAGTATCATTCAAGTTAATACATATCTTAACTAACTTCAAAATCTTAGTCAATGAATTGAATATTTTCAAATTCAAAATAATAATAGTTTCGAAATATTCTTTTTACGATCTATTGCTATGAACGCAAATGACCATTTGGTTCACAGGGAAGTGATATTCGAGGAAATACTTATATATCGCGTTATGAACTTTCAAATGTTATATCATTTGTGATAACGACCAACTAATTGAAAACCATGAACTTTATTATTAGTTTGTCCGTTAGTCCCTTTGCTTAAGGAATATTAAACGTAATAATCTCTCAGACGATAATTATGACCTTAAGATTATTAAGATGTTTAATTAAAAATAACTGGATTTTTAATTTTTTAAAATTGCTTCGTTTGTTGGTATAATTTTTGATTTCTGAACCAAAAAAGAAAAGAATTATAAGGTTTTATAAGAAAAAAGGTTAATTTAAGTAGTTTATAATGTTTATAATTAGAGTCTAAAAATTATTTTATAAATTTAGTTCATTTATTTAGAGTTCTTATCATAACTTAAAGT
>JAQIWZ010000130.1:0-28171 GCA_034697245.1 Malaconothrus monodactylus | reverse complement strand
AGCTATCGGTTGATACGATCAAATTGACAACAAACATGAGAAGCTCTCAAGGGCTTATACTCAAGGTTGAAAGACTCAACTTATCTGTTGTTTTTATTAATTTTTCTTATGTTTAGAAAAGTTAATAAACTGATAGCTTGATAGTTGTTTATTAAGTTTTCGTAAAAAGTTTGATAAACTAATTGACGACATTTAAGAAAACAAAGTTTGTGAGAAATCACATCTTGTTATTTAATAAAAAAATTTAGTTAATTGTGTTTGTGATAAGTCGTGTATTTTTAAATCGCAAGTAGTATTTGTGAGTATAGTCTGAAGAAAAATGAGTGACACAGTTTTAGTCCTTGGAAGTGGTTCTCGAGAGCACGCTATAGTGTGCAAACTTTTGCAATCACCAAAAATTAAGAGTATTTATGTCGCACCTGGAAATGGAGGCATTAAAAGAATTGGCGATAAAGTTAAAGTGATCGGTAGGTTTCATTTGGTTTGTAATGAAGTCTTCAAGAAATTAATTGTTTTTTTCTGATCAGATTTAGACATTAAAGATAATGCATCTGTAATAAAGTGGTGTCAAAATAATAAACCACAGCTTGTTTTATGTGGACCTGAAGATCCGCTCGATAGAGGTATTGCAAACGACCTCAAAAAAATAGGAACCCCTTGTTTCGGACCTGAAAAAGAAGCGGCCAAAATAGAATGCAGTAAATCCTTCGCAAAAGATTTTATGAGTAAATATGGAATACCAACCGCTAAATATCAGAATTTCACGGATGCCAATGAAGCCAAAAATTTTGTCAAAACTTCTTCAATAAATGCACTGGTAGTCAAAGCCAGTGGATTAGCAGCAGGAAAGGGTGTTATAGTAGCCGCAAACCAGAAGGACGCCTGTGATGCCATTGATTTGATTTTGTTAAAAAATGCTTTCGGAAGTGCTGGAAATACTGTAGTTGTGGAAGAATTGCTTGAAGGCGACGAAGTGTCAGTTTTAGCCTTTACTGATGGAAAAAATCTAAAAACTTTGTTGCCATCACAAGATCATAAAAGAGCTTTTGACAATGACATTGGACCCAATACTGGAGGAATGGGCGCTTACTGTCCATATCCTTTTCTTGATAATAAAACAATTGAAATCATTGAAAAAGAAATATTACAAAAAACTATCGATGGTTTGAAGAGTGAAAAAAGTCCTTTTGTGGGAATATTATACGCAGGTTTAATGCTTACTAAGACTGGTCCTAAAGTTATTGAGTTTAATTGTCGTTTTGGAGATCCTGAAACTCAGTCAATCCTACCTTTACTTGAATCGGATTTGTATGATATTTGTTTGGCGTGCACTCAACAGAAGTTGGAGTCAATCAATCTTAAATGGAAGAGCAAGTCTGCGTGTGGTATAGTAGTGGCCAGTCAGGGATATCCTGATGGCCCAATACCTAAGGGCCAATTAATTGAAGGAATAGACGATGCCGTTAAAAACGGATTACTTGTTTTTCACGGGGGAACTGAACTTAAAGAAAACAAATTCTATACTTCAGGCGGTAGAGTATTAACTATTGTGGCCGTAGAAGACAACTTACGTACTGCAGCTGATAAAGCCCTTAAAGGGGCGGCTCTAATCAAAATTGAAAAGGCATTTTACCGAAAAGATATCGCGAATAAAGCATTGAACAGGTAAATGATATCGAATATCAAAAAGTGGAAATTAGGTTTAAGTTGCTATGCTGTTGGAAAAGCCTTGAAAATTTAGGCATTCATCAGATTAGTTGATAACACATATCAAAGACACAAAAAAATATTCAATAGACAGTTCAAATCAGCTAATAAACAGCTATAAACAAAATGCGTTAAATATGATATGAATTTTTCCGATATAGTTATATTTATTTATTTTTTAAGTTGTTATTTTAAGTGATGAGATTTGTATTACAATAATCTTATTCTCTCTCAAAAAATATTTTATTTTATAAATTAAAAATTCCTTAAAATATAATCTATGAAATGCTACCATAAATATGACTTAATATGACTTCGTCACGTTCGCTAAACTCTATGCAAAAATAAAACAAAGTTTTCAGTTTTTAAATATACATTTATAAAATCCATTTTTAGACATATCAATAGCTCATTTTTAAATTAATTCTTCAGCTTATTCTTAATTTAATAAAAATTTCAAAAATCCACAGATTACCAAAACATTTAGATTATAAATCTAGTGGCGTAGACATAGAAGCTGGAGACGAACTCGTAAGTCGCATAAAAAAATTTGCTAAAGAAACAGATAGAAGTGGAGTTGTGGAACAGCTAGGTGGATTTGGGGCTTTATTTGATATCGCAAAAACTGGCTACAAAGATCCCATACTAGTTTCTGGTACAGACGGTGTCGGCACAAAATTAAGAGTTGCAATAGAAAGCAAAATAGTTAATACGGTAGGAATTGATTTGGTGGCGATGTGTGTAAATGATATTTTAGTTCAAGGCGCTGAGCCTTTATATTTTCTTGACTACTATGCGTGCAGTAAATTAGAATTGAATGTAGCGGCCAATGTGATTGAAGGAATTGCGAGAGGATGTAAACTTGCCAATTCTGCTCTTATTGGTGAGTTGAAAATTGTTCATATTATCACTGTTTAATCATTAGAGTTTTTCCAGTGCCCAAATAGATCTTAAAATATAATCCCACTTTATATTGTAATCTTTAATAAAAGTTCAAAAATAAAGTGATTTTAACTTTTTCTCTATATTTACTGTCAGCCTAATCAACTGCATAGTCATTTCGTTTTTAACATTTTTTAGGAGGCGAAACAGCCGAAATGCCTGGAATGTATTCTGAAGGAGATTTCGATTTAGCCGGATTTGCCGTTGGGGCCGTTGAAAGGAATTCAATTTTGCCACGTTTGCAGGACATCAAAATAGATGATGTGATCATTGGCATACCATCGAGTGGTGTTCACAGTAATGGTTTTAGTCTTGTTAGAAAATTACTAGAAATGAAGAATATTAAATATAGTGATTCCACACCATTTAACCTATCCATCACTTTCGGAGAAGCATTACTTGTTCCAACGAAAATATATGTAAACTCTTTGTTACCTGTTATAAAATCTGGAAAAATTAAGGCATTGGCCCACATAACAGGTGGCGGATTGACTGAAAACATCCCGAGGTATTGACTCAGAAAATAAACACCTTTTTCTTTATGTGCTAAAAAATTATAAACTAAGGCGAAAATAGCTGAAAGACGTTTTTAAATGAGACTTAAATTGAATGATTTCAGAAAACTCTTGTTTATTATTAGACAATATTATGAGTAATTTTGAAAAATTTTCTCATTTTTGAACTTTAGAATTTTGCCAAAACATTTAGGAGCAGAGCTGAATGCATCGAATTGGCCCATTCATGATATTTTTGAATGGATGAGAAAAGAAGGCAATATCACAGATAGTGAAATGCTTAAAACTTTCAATTGTGGTTTAGGCATGATTTGTATTGTGGGTCAATCAGACGTTGAATCAGTCATTAAATCTATCAAATCTAATGGAGAAGAATCCTATATAGTCGGCAAAATAGTTAATCGTCAAAATAATGCGGTGATAGTCAGAAACTTTTCATCAGTTTCAAAAGTGAGATCACATGTCGGTAAGAAAAAGGTAGCTGTGATGCTCTCAGGCTCAGGAACTAATCTTCAAGCAATTATAGACTATGTGAAAGATAATGTTTTTGACACAGCAATTAGTTTAGAACTAGTGATATCTAATAAAAAAGATGTGGAAGGTTTGGCTCGAGCACAAAGAGCTGGTATTCCAACAAAAGTAATCATTAAGAAAAAAGAACAAAGTTCTGAAGATTATGACGAAGTTGTTCACAAAGCTCTTATAGATTCATCGATAGACATCGTATGTTTGGCTGGATTTATGAGAATATTAACAGAAAAATTTGTTAAAAAATGGAGCGGAAAAATGATTAATATTCACCCGTCATTATTACCTCTATTTAGAGGAATGCACGCATATCGTCAAGCATTAGAAGCAGGCGTCAGAATAACTGGATGTACCGTTCATTTTGTTACTGCCGAGTTAGACGCTGGACCTATCATTTTACAAGAATCAGTTCAAATTGAAGTCGGAGATAATGAAGAAATTTTACAAGAAAGAGGAAAACTTGTTGAACATAAAACATATCCCCGAGCTTTAGAACTTGTAGCTCGAGGAAGGGCTGTACTCAGTAGTGATGAAAAACAAATTATTTGGAATATTTGAATTGATTTCTTAATTCTTCTTTTATATTAATTGTTCATTCATTTTGTTTCTCAATGTTTGAAAATAATTATCTAATCTTGTTTGAGTATTGATTCAAATAAAAATTTTACTTTCAATTTGAAAATTTTTCACTTAAATTCTTTATTGTTTGAAAGTTTGCAATAATTAAAGCAAAAAATTCATAACTAATGATTTTTTAATTAAATAAATATTCTTGAATTATAACTATTATAAAAAACTTTTATTTCTTATTCATTTCTGTAGACCATTCGCTTCTCTTTGATAATTATTTTCTATTCAAATTTTTAGTCTAAAACCAAAAGTTTCTTTCTATTGAACATAAGTTTCATTTAAAAGTGAATTCAAACATAGATAAATTTATTGTCAGAAAATCTTAAAAATAAAAAAATTGGAAAAAAACTTAAATCAAAATTGATATTAGAATAAGAATAAGAATTCTCTGGAATAAGAAATGTTAAATGACTTAGGAGATTCTGTAGTCTCTCGCCTGATTGGCTCTCTGTATGTATAGCCCTTTTTGAATGTTAGACTGTTTATCGAGAGTTGAATGCTTTGCGACACTTGTGTTTAGTTTTACGACATATTAAACATTATTTCAAACCATTAAAACAAAATACGACTCAAACAAATTGAGTTTCAATTATCTCATGTTTACTTATTATTGTTTATAAAATGAATTGTTTTTTTTTTGTTAAATTTATTTATTAGAAAATAGTTTTTGTTATTTATTTATTTGATTAAAAACAGAAATTAATATAAAATAAATAATGAATCGCAAGAACCAAATCGACAAATCATTCGCTCTTAATATTAGTTCTTCGGAAGAGTTGACTGTTGATCAGTTGGAAAAGGCCTACAAATTAGATTCTGATGTCTGCAAATCAAAGGCTAATAAGTATTAAATATTTTAGTTATCAATTAGTTATCAATTTTTATTATTTTCGATATAAACCATTTGTTTCAATAATAAATCATTTGTGACCAAATGTGTGAATGTCTTAATGTCTTAATGAAGAAACTGCACAAATAATGTGAGATGTCTTAATGGTTTGGGGGAAAAGGCATGGCTTTCAGAATCAGATGACAACTTATTTGACGAAAGCGGAGACCCGAATACCAGACGTCGAACGCCTGGAAATTTTGTTGGTCTGAAGAATTTGGGCGCCACCTGTTATGTCAACAGCTTTTTACAGGTTTTCTTAAGATTTTTCACTCTTTTAATCATCAATTATCTCATCTTTTGCTCCTACAATAGGTCTGGTTTCATAATCCAGTTCTCAGACAAATGATATATAACTGGCGACCAGAAGAAGATCCCGATGAAAACAAGTTTCACAGCCAATCCATTCTTGTTTCGGTTGATCTTCAATCCAACCCTAACTCTGATTATCATCCGATCGGTTCGATCGGAAAATTGCAACTCATATTCGGTTTAATGCAATTCGGGGTCAGACCTTCTGTAGATCCGACTCCTATTATAGAGTGCCTTCAATTGAATTCGTCCGAACAACAGGACGCGCACGAATTCTCCAATCTTTTCATTACTCATATTGAGAAAAGGCTTCAATTTCAAAGAGACGAAAGCATTCGGAAAACAATTGAGAATCAATACTGCGGCAAATGTGTATACATTACGAGGTCTTATATTTTTTTACAATATTTTCAATTGTGTTAATTTGAAATATGAATTGATTCTCATTTCATTCGCTCAATAGATGTCAATTTTGTGGAGAGGATTCTCGAAAAGAATCTCAATTTTACGAATTGGATCTTAATATTAAAGGTTATAAAGATATTTACGAATGTTTAGGCGATTATCTAAAGGTATCACAAGCTTTTTGTAGTATTTTATATCATATTCTAATGTTGAAAATCCATGTTTTAAATGAAGACTATTCTGTCATTTAATTCAATGAAATATTTGTTTAATTTTAAAGGAAGAAAGTCTTGATGGAAGCAATCAATACTTTTGTGGATATTGTCAAAGCAAACAAAATGCCAAACGATTCATTCAATTGAGAAAACTTCCGCCCATTTTGAATCTTCAGTTATTGAGATTTGTTTACGACCCACTCAAAGGTGGACGAAAAAAACTTAACTCATTTCTGAAATTTCCCGACACACTAGACATGAAACCATTCATTAATTCAATAACAAATGTTCCAAAAGAAGAAACAACTTATCATTTAAGTGCTGTTCTCATACATCGCGGCTCTAGTGCTCATTCTGGTCATTATATCGCACACATTAAAGACAGAAATACTGGCTTTTGGTACAAATTTAATGATGAAAAGGCAGAAAGAATTGAAGGCAAAAAATTAAAGCTCGATTCAGACGAGGCGACAGAAAATTGTTTGAATGGAGGCGGAGATAATTCACCGAAATTTGAAAAGATTAAAGATCACGATTGGCATCACTCGAACAACGCATATCTTCTTGTCTACAAAAACGAAACACAATTGCCTTCAAACTTATCTCACAATTACAAGGATTGGAATTTGCCTCAATATTTAATTAATGCCATCGAAGAAGACAATAAAAAATTTGACGAAACAATTGCAGAATTTCAACAGAAAAGAGTAATTAAATTAATACTTTTATTGAGTGAAATGTGGAAATTTTCAATAATTTTATTCTTTAGGATATCATTATTAAGGAATGTATTAAACACAGATCGGATGTTAGAAGTATTTATAAGAATTTGGTCGCTCTCCCCAACGAACCATATGATTTAATATCTAAAAAATGGTTAAATAATTGGTTGAAATGTAAATCTTCTGCTGATTTAAAGCCTGTGGACAATAACAAGTTATTGTGCGTTCACTCGAAACTGAGCTTAAAGTTTTTGTCTTCCTTTAAATGCATTTCCACGACAGGCGCTGACCAGATATATGGAATTTATGGCGGAGGGCCGCGTCTTAACAGAGATTCTTTGTGTAGAGTTTGTGTTTCTAAACAAATAGATATCGTGAAAACTAGAACTAAATTAGATGAGGACCAAAAGTTTATATCGTCTCAATTCCGATTCAAACCAGACGAAGACTCGTATTGGGTCGGAAAAGATTCTCTCAAATCATGGAAACAAATCAAAATGAAGTCTATTGAAAATGATTATCCTAATGAAAACGGTATTAAATCATTGAAACCTATTTGTCCTCAAATAGTATTTCGAATAATTGTTTTCTAACTATTGATTTACTCTTTGTTTAGACGATTCTTCCAATTCTGACCATGAAATTAAAACTGATGAAAATGGCTTCGAAGACAGCAATTTCAATGACGATCTTATTTGCGAACACGGTATGGATCACTTTAATGATCAAATTTGAGTACAGGCTTAACTGTTTGACAGCTATAGAAATGAATTTATAATCAAAATCGCATTATTTTCTACAATGAGTAGAAGGACTAATTCCTGATGAAAGCAACAGAAGACTCGTTTCAGCAGAAGTTTGGCGTATTTTCAAAAGCCATTTTCCGAAAGCTCCCGAATTCCACAAAGATTCAGACGTTTGTGAGAAATGTGTCGTAAGTTTTTTTTTATAACTTATTTGTTTATAACTAAAAATTGTATACAATGACAAAAATGTTTTCAGTTAATCAATAAAGAACTACAACGAGTCAAAATTGGCTATAAAGAAATGGCCGACAAACAAAAGTCAAGTTTACAGGACTTGAGTAATGAAAGACGGCGTCTAACTTGGAGTGACCTTTCGCTCGTCGGCGATTACTTTGCACTCAGTAGAAAATTTCTCAAGGAATGGAAGAAATTTATTAAGTAAGAAATTTTTTTCTTTTTTATTTATATATTTTTTCATTAATCAAATTGTAATTAATTTTTAAAATATATTTTTAAATAATTTTTTCTTTAAAATTTACGATTAAAACACAATTCAGTTTAATTTATTCACTTAAAAAAGCGAAAGTTGTTTTATTCTGTTGGAGAAAATTTTTACTAATTTTTTTAGGTTTAAAGTTCAAAATTAAAGAATTATGAAATGCAAAATTATTTTCAATTTAAGTTAATATTCATATGTTTCCAAATGCAAAGGTTTGAGAAATTTTGATAGATTTTTTCGCACAACCGAATAAACTGTTATGTTGAATAAATTGAGATTGAGTTCATCGTAATCTGTGTTCGTGTTATGAAATTTTAATTTCCAGATAAGATTACAGTTATTTCTTCTATTGTATGATATCTTATTCTACTTTTGTTTGAAACTAATTTTTAACATTCTTTTTCGTTTGATTCAATGTTTTATTTTTGTATTCCATTATTTAATCGATTGATTATAATTTTCATACCAAACCTATCAGTTGATAGAACAATAACGTCATACCTGTGTTTGAAATCTTTATCTTTACTCGTGTCTAAACCAAATGAAACTCTCTATCAGATCAGTTTGCGATTCAATTTATTTCTTGGCTAAAAAATTTTGAATATTTTATTTTATCGAATTTCAACTCAATCTTTAACTTCTACTCATTTTTAAGATATGTTTCATATATTCATTTAAAACAAGCGAGTGAACTATAGAAGTGATTCTAACAAACATCTTACAGACAAAATAATATTTTATTTTAATATAAACTCATAAGAATTAATATTCATATTGTTGAATAGTTTGAAAAAAAGTTTATATTGAATTGCACTTAAGTTAACCTTATTTTGAATGGTTCGATGTTTGAGAAATGTTCTCACTTTTCTGTGGGGACGACTTGTGAGGGACTCACTAATAATAAAGGGGAATAATATGTATTATGTATGCAATGCTCTTCTGACATCAAATTTGATTGATTACCTCAGCTATGAGTTATCCATATCTCACTAAACACACCCAATATTTCTTTAGTATATCGTTTATAGAGTACAACTGTGATGATAATCTTCCAACAAAAAATAACGCATTATTTCTTCTCTACCATTCATATATCAATATACCAGAACTCTATATCATTCTGTTTATATTCGCTTTTACAATACCATAATTAGTTTATTGTTTTTAAAATAAAGAAACTCTGATTTATTGCTAACTTTAGATTAAAATTTATTCGATTTCCTATTAGTTAACTTTTGAATTTATTAATATAAAAGGAAGTGATATGTGATTACCATTAACTTCGATCACTTGCTTTACAAATTTATTATTCTTTAGCAAATATTTATTAAATTTAAAGAACTTATACTATATTTATTCAGCAATTCTTATTTGTCAACTAAACTAAACAAAACTATTTAAAAACTTTAAGGTTCTAAAAAAGCAGGCCTTGAAAACTGTTACTTCGTTAATGTTTAGTCAGCATCTGTGGTACTCATAGCTCCCACTCATTATTTTTATTATTTTTTACAAACAGTTTCTCTTTTACACTATTGTGAACCTTTATTTTGAATGCTAAAAGTTTAAATTAAAACATTTCTAAAAAATTGTCAAAAGACTCATTTCCTTTTTTCGACACTTTTTTATCGATCACATATGACTTTCTATTGATTTCTTCAATTTTAGTTAACCATTAATTCTGACACTCTATTAACTCCTTTAATACTTTTTTTATCTTAAGTTAAATTCACAAATAAAAAATATAATCTTTTTTGAGTCAATCTTTGAGCGAAAATTTTCTCATTCAAAAATGTAATCTTTTAACAGATTTCGTAATTCATTCAAACTTTTGCAAACACTAAACATTAAAAAAATTCTTTGAATATCATATTTTTTATTTCTGTTTTTGGAATAGAATCCTATTATTAATTACAAAATTGAATACTCAAATTAGTTGAACTTAAATTGTTTGATATATTAGGAAAAATGTTTTGATATTTAATTGTCTGATAATATCATCATTCCCTTAATGATGTAATTAATATTTCTGAAGTATATTATTGTGATATAATATATTATTAATATTTATAAATTACAAATTGTAAAATACCTTTTTGATAGGTATTAATACTCTCAGTATGAACTTTAGGTTTATATTTATCATCAGTTACTTTATATACAATTGTGTTTCCTGTTTTCTGTCGTTAACATGATATAGGTTTTGTTTCAATTTCAAAGTCATACTGAATTTTGAAAAATTACGCCAAATTTTGAAAAATTCAATCATATAATTTAAAGTTTTTAATTCCTAATTTTTAATTGAAACTGTCTCTTTAATTTAAGTGATCCCGCAAAACATAATCCTCCCGAAAGCATTGAAAATAAGCAATTGTTGTGCGCACACAATAAGTTTTTATATCCAGTTTTTGAAACAGAAGTTATCGGCACTGATAGCAAGTAAGCTTTGCTTTAAAATTATAACTCGTATTCGATTTTAAAATTTAATGTTTCGATCAAAGGTTTGTCATAATATCAAAGCAAGAATGGGATTCACTCAAAGAATTTTATAGTTATGATTCTATGATTCATTTTCACGTATTATTGGATGAAAATAATTCAAAGACCATTGAATCAACTCCAAGTAAGTCAATTAGTTATAAAATACTGTTGTTTTTTACAAAAAAAAACTCTTAATGCAAATTATACGGCAAAATATTGTATTTATTTTAAAGTATCTTATTTTAAACTTTTAATAATTTATTTAATTTGTTATTTTCATTGGAAAGTTTTAAAGCTATTATATAAAAGCTGAAGGCCTCTACGATTTATGAGAAAGCATTCATGTATTGAAATATTTAAGATTTGAAGGCAAACTCAATATATAGTATGTGTTGTTTGATTCATGTCTTAAATGGAGTTAGTACTAAGCTATTGTCACTCAATGAAACTTATTCGAAGTAAATATTTTGAGTGAAAATAGAGACAATGTTGAGGTGGAAAGTCGATATATTTGTTATAGCCTTAACCCTTTAGATTCTTATTACAACGATGTAGACCTTCAACCAAACTTGTAATCAAAAAGTCATTAGAATCGTATTAGAAAATGATTGTTTATATTGCGAAGAAACTCAATGCTATTACTGCTCTAAATCCTTTAAAACCATAATAAACATAATATCATTTGCAGAATTGAGTTTTGGTAATTTTGATGTAACTATCAATATATATTGATTGGATCGCAAAATTTTCAAATTGAGTTTTATATTTATATACATTTTCAGCGTATTGTGATTCATGCAACAAAAGCCTTAAATTGCACGAAGAGCACGATAGGCTCACTTATAAAAATCAGTATATTTTCGTTAGAAAAACTGAAAACAATGAAAGCCATTCTGATACATGCGAAAAACCTGACGAAACTTCTGAATCTTATCAGACAGTAAGTCATATCAACCATTTTCTCAACTATATAATTAAAACTGCTTAACACTCAAAATGTAAACTTCTTCGTTAACAAATTATGACAGATTGGGAAAAAACTGAAAAAGGAAGAAACTAAACAAGTCTATGGAAACGGTGATAATCAAGTACTTAGGCGTAGTTCGCGTAGGAGAAAGCATAAGAATGAAAAAGAAATTAAAGTGTCTTCAACTGACACTTTAAAAGATTTAAAAGTGCAAGTAAGACATCCCAACACATCTTAACTCATTGTTTTGTTTATTTTTTAAACATTTTTGAAGTCATCCATTTTTTTAAAAAAACGTATTTCTCAAGTCATCCATTTTTTTTAAACATTTCTTAAGTCATCCATTTATGTTTTCTTTAATTTTACAGTAAATTATAATCTATTTGCTAAAAAGTGCTCAAACTTCCACTAAAATAATCTAAATTAATAAAACCTAATCAGATATAGCAATAGCTGTCAGATCAGGTCATAGAAGGGTTAGCGATTCCTGTATTTAATGCATAAAATGAGTTACCGATCAGTCACAAAGTAATTACTGCTACTGTGAAACAAATGAGGTTAAGACTTAAGAGTTGGTGTTCGGTGAGAACGGTCTGAATCGAATGAATAATTTAAAATTTTAATTTAATGAACTAAACATCTAATGAATACACCTAAAAGGCTGTCGTTGAATACTAATCAATTTTAATATGAATAAAATGTAATTTAAATTTGAGATAAAATCAAAACCATCAAATAAAGTTAAAATGCGATTTATATTTTTATATATTTTCCTCTTCACAAAAGCTAATCTGATTGTGTTATTGGTTGTGGGTCTTGGAACCAATTCATACTTTACTCTTCATATTATGAAATTCCATAAAAAATATGTCACATTAAACTATTTTAAAATTCATTTTTTAAAACTTTTATTTCAATTCAAATTTTCCATATCTCCACAAGAATATCTTAAGAGACTCTTAAGTGATTCGTTTTAAATTCAAGTTTAAATCTTAGATAATCTTAATCTAACGTTAGGCTTTTCATTATTGAAAATTATGAGTTTTCTTAACTATCACTACAATGAAAATTATTCCTAACCTTCACTAAAATAAAATTTTTTTAAATAATTGTGAGAAACACATAACGAAAATTTGTTATTTTTTTCCTATAATTTTGACAGATAATGAAACTCTTCTCTGTAGCGACTTTTGATCAACATTTGACAATAAATGACAGGACTCTTGTGGGCAACGATAAAACTTTGGCTCAACTTCGCGTTGAACCGCAAAGTATTATCACTTTGAAAGTAAGTTATTAACCATTTTTTCGTCGTTCAAATTATTTTCATATAAACAGTTGTGAACTTTTTAATTATTTTAAAGATAAATATATCATTAAAATAGTTGACACAATGTTTTTAGTTATGTAATACATTTAATTTATGCATCGCTTCCTTTGCGCTAATAATTATGAAGAGCTCAAAATGAAAAATAAGTTGCTTTTTATCAGTTAATCTGAAGTCATTGAAAAAAAGTCATAAAGCATTGAGTAAGCTTTGGAACACTGACCACAAGATTGTTTTTTAATATTATCTTAGTATTCATGAACGCACCCCTATCTCGTTATTCATAAACAAAATGTTTTCACTAATCAATCCTCCTTTTCGTTCCTCAAATAGATTTTGATTCTAAACAAACGGATTATTAGAGAAACATAAGACTCAATTATCTCCAGCCTCTATGACCTCTATATACGCTTCAATTACTCATTTATTTGTGCCCTTTTCTCACTACAATCTAATTAATTATATCAATATTTATGACTCCTTTTTGATTTCAATCAAAAACCATTTTCACTTAAACCTATTAAGAGAATAAGTTATGACTGACTTATGAGAATTTCGTGAATATTTCAAATTTAGTTACAATATATAGATTTTAAACTTTAGTACTTAAGACTTCAGCATTGAATAGTTGAATGATATCATATCCAACACTATTTAATATAGAGTATTATTCCTCAAAATTCTGGTATAAAATGTCTCTGCATTTTACACTTTTTTCTTTGACAAAGAATCCGATTGAAAGGGTTAACGTGTTTGAGAATAAAAGTAAGGAGAGATGGGATCTATGATTATATTCTGTTGGTTTGTTTTCCCATCCTTCAGATCGTTGAGTACTATTTTCCCGTTAGTTCAGTAGTGAAATCATGAGATATCAATGCATAAAAAATGCAAGTTTGCTCTCTTATAGAATATCTCACTCGATACATACCAATTATGTATACATAGAGTTAAAGTAAGTTTTTTTTCTATTAGAATGACCTGAGTTTGAGTTGAATTTAAGTTTAAGCAGCGGCAAAGTGCAGAACTTTTGATGCATTAGTATAGAAGTGATGGGGACAAGGGATCAAAAAGAAAGAGAGAGAAGCAGAGAATGCTTTGGCTTATATAACATCAAATATCAAACCCGTGAGAACTTTATGTGTGCATTACTGTACAGTAGTTGTTGCACTATTTAAGAAGCTTTTCAATCGCTAACTTACTCAACGTTCAGAAGTGTAAGAGTTAAAGTACGAGCGAGTGGGAGCTTCCGATCAACCCTTCTGCTCAAAAATTGTATCTTTGAGTTACCCCATCATTCCTTTTTAACCCTTTTGATAGGAAATGCGGAATGGGTTTTGTGTAAATTCAGATCAAAAATATTCTTTTTAGAGACAACACACAGTGAAGTGAACTATGAAAGAAAGGTACCCAATGTCAAGGTTAGGCTAAGGGTGGGAACTATTTTACATTAATTTTAAATGTTTATAAATGTTTTAATGTCCAAAGGGTTCGTTCAGCTTTTGGTTCAGCTTTTCGTTTCAATGTTTACCCAAAACCTATAGATTGAATATCTTATGCAGAATTATTTCAATTCAACTCTAGACTCATTAAATTGATTCTTAATGATGTTTCACTCACTTAACTTTCAAATGTGTTTTATGTCCTTGCATATAAGAAAGGGTTGAGTATTTCTTATACCGTATATATGTCTAGAGTCTAGACATTAGCACATTTTAATATTGACATTTGAGTGATTTCGAGTCCACTTATTCTTAAGGTGACTCAATCACATCAGTTGTGATGATTATCACTTTCTTGATTTTGCCGCCGCTTTTCACTTTTTTCAATATTGCAATTTGAGTGAATCGTTGGAGCACAAACCGGACTCTTATTTTATTGAATTTTTTGCTACATTTGCAATTTAGGTTTAGTGAAATTTTATGCTATTAGACCACCTATGCATGCAATTACGGCATTGTCAGCACACTATTTAAGTTCAAATACAGCAAACCCTCAATGAAGTATCACTTTTGCATAATATCTTATATCTCACGTCGATTTAACTTTTGAATCTGTTTTATCTATTTAATTATTGATCATTTTATTTATATTCTAAGCTAAAACTATTTTCTTCAAGATTTTATTTAAGTCCTATTATTTGATTGTCTGCTGAAAGCTGTAATCAAGAATTGCATTTGAGTTATACTGTTGTCATAACTTGAACCTCTCATCATTTTCTATAATGATCTTTTAGAGCACATTAATCCAAATTTTTAAAGTATGAATATCTCAACTAATAGTTATTTAAAGCATTTATTTCACTTATAATATACTTCTGAGAAGTTGTTTTTACAGCAAAATATGAGCTCAGAGTGAGTCTCACCTAAAGTGCCTCTCATTGTCAGTTTTTTCACCTTTTTTTCATTCGTGCCACTCTCTCCCTCTTTCCTTACTTACACTCTTACGCTTTAACCGTCAAAACAAATACTGTTTTTGCTATGAAAAAAGGACATTTACACCACTGCTTCGAGCTTTTGACTAATACAATATTTTTATTTTTTTCGCCCTTGAATCAAATCCACAAAAAAAGATCATTAAAGTTATTTGAGTATTGGGTCGCGCGAACGATTGTACTTTTTTCTATTCTTTATGTCATTTATTACGACATTTTTTATTTTTTATTTAATTTTTAAATTTTTTTTTCTCTGTCGCTCACTTTTTTATTTGTAAAATAGTTTAACAGTTTATGAAGAGTAGTAAGTCTTTCAATTTATTCATTTATTCAAATGATATCTTCACACAGTGTTGAAATCTATGTATTTAAGTCGTTGTAATAATGACGAACTGTCAGTCAAATTATACTAATGATTATGAGTGTTGTAAATGTATTTCATGCGTAATGACATGCATTGTTTCATTATTGTATAGGTAGATGAAGAGCCGAGTGGTGACTGCACTCTCATTGAAGACGATTACATCAAAGGTATTAACTGACTGTTGAATTGCTAATTTTCGGCTCGCTTTCTAACTCATCACTTATTAATGATTTATTTAATTCAAACTACTTTTGACTATAATATGAATATCCCTTAGGCTTTTCGCATAAAAAGAGAGTCATGTCTTATATTGATTCTCGTATTCGTTGGCTTCTGTTTTACATTAAACTGAATTTAGTTGAGCTGCCAAACAGATTCTTATAGTGCTATATAATAATAGCTGTCAAATTATCAGAATGTCTATTGTATATGAGTAATGAGGCTTTATTATCGTATATCCGGTCACTTTGCATTGGCTTATATTGATATTACTACATATGCCTACCTATGCCTTCTCTAATTTTTTATTTCCTTTTCTTTTGGTTTTTTGCAGGTTCTGCTCCTGAGATAGGATTCAAGGGTAAGCAAAAAATAGTACCTTAAATATTTTTTTTCTAATTGATACAACCATGCAATAGGTGTGTACGAACTTATATGAATAGGTTTTACTGTTTGATAGGCATACCCTTCTATCACTTAAAAAACGGATGCTTTACTCTTCTAAACCTTTTTTCTAAGTTTTTTCTTTTAGAACAAAAAATAGCTTTGCTTTTAGAGTTAGCTAAAAGTTCTGTTACTGCTTTTTATTGATAATCCTTTGAGGTTTTTGGGGATGATTTTTTGTGAGCATTAAAAAAAGTCATTATATATTCGAAAAAATAACCGAAAACATATGGCATCATAAAAAAAGACATCTACTGTATGATGAAAAATTCTATTAATGCATTGCTTTACCAGTGAGTATCTGATAGTTCTCTCTCTTAGTTCTCTCTCGCATTCTCTACCTGCAAGTGTTGCACTTATTCTCTACCCTTTTTCACATTATGCCAGAGAATGTGCCTGAATGTACTGATAAGAAGACGATCGTTGGCTCTAAATATGATCTGAAGAACTGAGAACTGCTTCTCTACTTCTTGATCATCAATCGAGTTTCATATGAGCCACTTTTAGGAACATTATTGCGCATTTCTAATCGATTTTTTAAATGATCGTGTTCTTAGCCAAGCTTTGGCGCCTCTTCACGACTCATTACCGCTTAAATTTTTTTTTTCTATCTTCAACAAAAACTATGTAATATTGACTAAAATATTGTATTTATTATATTGATAGCTTTCAAGAATAACGTTTACTTTTATTCGTTGTAAATAGAATTTCTTTTCACTGATGCGATAATTAGGAGTGAAAATCATGTTCTATATCGTGAAACTTTATTTTTTATAGTTTCCATTTCAACCTGTTAGGACTCAATGCAAAAACTAACCTTTTATTGAGTATAAATTCAAGTTATTCTCCACTTTCAAAACATGTCTTTATCAGCACTACATTCACATTCTCCTTGTGTTTCAGTTTATTGTGACTATTATTGAGTAAAACTTCTTCAATGCTGTATAACTTTTTTGCGCGTTTGTATTGATGTCTTATATAAGTTATTAATCTATTTTAGTTACTTATTCGTAAGCGTCAAGAGTCAGAAATTCTTTGGCAAAACATTGTCAAATTGAAACTTATTTATAGATTATTCAAAATAATAATTTTATTTCTAGGAACACAACTTCAACGCTAAATTAGAGTTTTTAGGATAAATTTCAAATTTACACCTCTTTCTCGGTTTAAATTTTTCATAAGATGTAAGTCTTTCTATTATAATAATAAAAATTATGTATTCAAATGTATGATTGACTAAATTTATGATTAATATTAAAAAGATTTGAACGCTTAATGCAATATTAAATAATTAAATTCCATTCTTATCGCATATATTCGCTAACCAAACGATGCGATGACATTTTCACTTCAAGTTTGTGCTTTTAATGAGTTTGAATATCCGCACGAGACCACAAAACTAGTACACAAACCACAAATTTGACTACTTGTGAAATAGTATAAATTCATATATAGATTGCACCCAAAAATCAATTTAACTTTAGTTCGCTTTTACCGAATCTAGTATTTAATGACAACTTAAAAGGAAATAGTTTTGGCAAAATTTATGGAACTCGAGTAAAAATAAACTCAAGATGAGCTAACTTTAGATATCATATCATTTCGATCAATATTTTATGCCCTGAAAAAAAATTAAATTTAAATAATGTGAAGTCGTATTCATACCTCTTATTATCGTCCATCAGAAAGCAGTTTATAAGTATATGAGTCTTCAAAAGTAACTTGTTTGCTATCGTCCACTCAGATTTAATTGATTATAACCCCAAAAAAAACGTGTTATGTTTTCATACTTTATATATTTTTTGAAGCGAATTATGTTCTTCCAAATTGTTTTTAATTACTTCACCTAAACTTTTTTAATGAGAGGAAATCACAGTAATTATTGCAAATCTGATTTTGATGACATTGAATTATTAAATTCGTTATTTTGATATTATTTTGATTAAACTAATATTATCACCGTATCTATTAATTGTCATATTGAACAACTTCAAAGCGACCCTTACAAGTCAGACTACTTTTCAAATAATAATTTAAAGCACACGATTAATTCTCAAACATTTACCAATGCTTTCAACTCATAATAAAGTTAGTCTGAAAGCGAAATTAAACTTAAATGACTATACATTTGGTATAAAAGCTTTTTGTTAGAGTCGACATGCTTTACAGCCTAATCATTGTTGGATAATATGATACTAAAGACTATAAAATTGAATTTGTTATTCTATACGAAATTGATAAAAGAGAGTTTGAAATTTGGATTTCTTCCACACGATATAAATCATAAAATCCGGTAAATTGAGTTTAATTGAAAATTGATTGCCACAGGCTTTACTCAAATGCAATAATAATTTTTAAAACATAAATCTAATTAGATTAGAATTAAAGTTAATTTAGTTAATGAGAGTGAAGGAGTTAAGGTTCAATTAGAGGTAAAGGGTTGCATAAGAAGACATCCCAAATGGTGGGCTCAAGACGAGCCAAAGGAGGAGTTTACTATTGCACAAGAGTTAAGTCAATGCATTCCGTCACTCAATGGATTGTAATAGATTTAGTTCTCACATTCACTCACTTGAGCCAACTGTTGATTTTTTTACTTCATTTAAACTAACCATAATATTCAAACTGAAGAGAAATTGGCAAAACGCGCACCATTTCAGCCAAAGTGGAATCAATGCAATGTTGGACAACTGCCGCTTTCAAGTAAGTCACGTAAATACTCAATACAAATCACTTTTTCATTATTCTTTATGTATTGATAAAAACCCTGATAACAATCATATTCACTAATTTTTTTTCCTTTTTGTAAAAGTAATGCCTTTTTTCTAATTATAAAAAAAAACTGGAGTTGTTTTTTTCTTTTTCTTTTTTTTCTTTTGATAAGCACTACAAGGATTGAATACAATATTTAACTTCTTGAATAGTTTTGAATTTTTTGAATATTGCAAAAAACTTAAACAACTTGTCTCATAAATAGTTAATTACTTTAATTTCAATGTTAACTCTTTTGATTAATTGAAATATTGTTGTACTTGAAAAATCATTTATTTATTTTTTCTTTTAAATATTTTATTGAAAACGAACTGTAGAAACTTTTTCGTAAAGAATTTTAATCTTTCAAAAGAGGGGTTATTTTCTGAAACGCTTATTTCAGCTAAAATTGAGTGAACTTTTGTTTTAAAGATTACAAAATAAAGAAAAATTGTCGCATTTTAACGATAATTGCGGTTCTCTAATGATTTGTGAGCAATAAAAGAAAACAATTAGAAAAAATAATAATAAATGATAAAATGCATGCATAATATTTGAAGCATAACTTATTGTAATGAAGTTAAGAGAGAAAAAAAATAAGAGAAAAAAAATCAAAGTAAAAATCAAAGTAATAATCAAAGTATAAGTCATCTGTTAAGTAATATTAGCGCAATTATTAGTGTTGGCAACAAAACAGTCCATAGTGTTGGTAACATAGAGAAAACGTATTTAGTGTGGGGATTAGTTCTGCAGAGACTTGTTTTGATTTCGTAAAGACAAGTGGCGTTGTATTGTTGTTGGCCTTAAATTCATGCGCATTCATGACTGGATGCGCCGTTATTCGAATCTTCAGACGAAAAAATGATGGCTGAAATGCAGTTTATTTGATTAGTTTTCTGTTCCTTTCGCACAATTAAAGCTTTACGAGAAAAGTATATAAGAGAACATCCAATTGCTATCAAAAGGTAGGTATTCGTAGACCAATGCATTACATGCTATTATTATGACTTTTTATTTGCTATTAATACCAATATATCTATCGTTTTTTATTCAACGCTTTTTTTTAATGCTCGCTTTTTTTATGTGTAAAAAATATCTAAACTATTGATTTGGGCTTTTTTTGTCACTCTTTAGAACATTAAAACATATATAAGTTATATATCAATACAGTATTAGAAATACTGTAAATCTATTTTTATTTCAAGTTAAATATCAATTTATATATCAATCTCTTTCTATTTAACATAATATGATGTCTAAACTTCAAGTTTTAATTCAAATATTCATTAAAGTTTTATGAGTCGATTGATTCGCATTGCAAATCAAAATTCAAGTTTTTTTTCTCTAAATTATTTCATATTAACATTTAATGATAGGTTTACTTCTAATTTTGAAGTCAGTCATCAAATCGTTTATCAAAAGTTGTTTGAGTTTCGCAAAAGTTTTGAGTGACTTTTTGAACTAATTTTTATCAATTAAAACAAGAACTGAGATTTGATTTATTCATGAAAATTAAGTTGAATATTGAAACGTTGAATTACAATGACTATAGTATTGAAGAATTAAGAAAATAATTAAATAATTAAATATTAAGTTAATCATTGAAGTAAGTCTTAAGTCTGTTTATATATAAGGTGTCTGTTTGAAAGAGTTGTGCATATTATAGATATTTTTCCTCGTAATTTGCATTTAATTATGGATTATGTTTGCAGTAAAATTGTTTTATTGGTATAATTGTTTACGCAAATTAAATAATATTCGAAGCGGTTTTTCACTTTATTTAATTAATTAGTTGAATACTTGTTTATTTGCTTTCAATTGTTGAGCTCATGTAAAGTTGTTTAAAGATTAATCAATCTTTGCTTTCATAGAGCTTGAAAACTAGTCATTCAGTTTTATCTCTAGACTGATTACATTATGTGATACTTGTTTTTAAAAAATAATAGTAACAGTTATTGAATTTTGTTTTTTAAATTTTGTTTTCAATCTTTTTTACTTTCTTATACTCTGTAATGAAAAATAAAAATAAGAAGTGCTTTACAACTATAGTTAGAAAAAAAAAATTAGAAGAAAATGTTAGGATAGAATGGCGAGTGAGTTAAACGTGTTAAAGTAGTTTAGTTGCATGTATTGTCAGTCAAGGTTGTCCACATGCAGACCAGAACATGTTTGAAATGCTCTTTTAAAGCTATAGAAACGATGCCAGTTCTGCTTTTATAAACCTTGACTACACCTTTTTTGATAAGAGAGCTTTCTTTTAGTAAATGCAATTATATAAAGTGCGAGTACTGTATATTATGAGATGAATTGTCAAATAATAACTATACTATAGAGAAAAAACAACATAACAATTGCAAAGTTTTACGAATTTGATACTCGTTGCGACTTCAAGGGATGATATAAATTAGTGTCTTTTGAAAGTGTGCGGCAAATCGTCTATGCGATGCAACGCTGGCTCAGCCTATGTCGTGATCTAATGCATCATTTGCTGATTGTAGAAACCAGCCTGAGATAAGTTTCCCTCTGGAATTTGTGAGTTAACGCAAAGGGAGCACTTAAACTCAAGGACGTCTGAGGAAAAATAACCCTTTAAATCCTAAGGGTACGTCTCTTAGATGTAAGTTAGTGTTAGTTGCATTTCCTCCCTATCATCATTCCTTTCCTTAATAGTTACAGCCACTGACTGAGACTCGAAACCGGAAAATTAATTTCAAATATCGCTTTAAAACTTTATAAACTAACCATTTTTGCCATCGAGTTTTGGAATGAGCACAAACTCGAGTTAAATCTGATTATATAAAAGAAAATTTTTTGCGAACTTGCGAACAAAAATGTTCTACTATTGGGAAAAATGTAAAATCTTTTATGAAGCAAATCGCGTATCCCATAAATTTACAAATTTTGAATGTGCTGTATTATTACGCTATTTAGTTTAGTTGCATTGGATCTCATCTCTTGTACTGTACATTACAATTGTGGAGATTCTGAGCGAAGACTTTGAGTATCAGTTTTGTAAGAGAGGGCAACTCCTTTCCATGTTTCCGTTCTGCCTTATGACACTTTGATTGATGAGTACGAGGTTCACCATTGCTCAGGTCATCGAGACTGAGCTGATCATAATCCATCAAAACCATCTCATAAGCCTTGATCAAAGTAGCTTTTCGTCTTATTTTTTCTCTATACTGGTGTCTGTCTGTCTCTGTCTTTTTGTGTGTTGTATGCACTGTATGTATGTGTTGGTGTGTGTGCTCTACTATTGCTATGCTATCACTCACATATTGAGAGTCATCGCTATACAGCACATGAATGGTATACATGAATGCACTTTAAAACCTCTATGTATACCGAATGGGCACACAATGAGGAGAAAAAAGTATTTTATCATAAAAGTATTGAGTCGGTAATTGCCAAACAGACCATGATATAAGTTAAACTTGTAATTGTGTTAAAATTACATTTATTTCATATGATCCTACTGTTTGTTGCTTTCACTACCGTATAATTTATGGTCCTATTAGAAAATATATAAATTATGTTCTCAAATGTAAGGACAATGCCTTATTGTCTAATATTTTTGAAAATCACTCAAATAACAAACATTATTAAGAAAGTATGGATCAAAGCGCGCAAATTATTTTAAATGTCTTTTTTTCGCAATAGTTTATAGTTGAGTGCTATTAGTTTAAAATATTGTTCGCTCCCATTAAGGGACAGATAATTTTCTTGTGTTAATTTAATGTTTCTTCTCGTTTTTCACTTTCACGCGCGTTTCAAACTCAGTGATGCTTATAATCCAGAATATTGTAGAAAAGAGAAAAAGACTATTGAGAAAGAGTGCTATTCATTGCTCATGAGTGTAATTGCAATTTAGGACCACAGATATAATACTTTCATTGGGAGTAATTTATCATTAGGTCGACTCGATTTCTCATTTCATTTGATCAAATATCACATAAAAGCGTTTATAGCGTTTCTATACATACTATACATTGAGCATTGAATAAACTGAAACAGATCTTACGAAGCAGAGCATCTTTTAGAAGAATGTTTGGTGTATCTCTTTTCGTATCTGTTGTATATCTGTTGTATATATACATGAGAAGCCATGCGTGTCCGATACCTGGGTATTTGAGACGGTAGACAACAGTTACTACAATTGGGTTGCAATAATGCAACAATGATCGCAAGGCACAGAAAGACGCTCTGAGACGGAGTGTTATGAAAGAGCCGCAAGGCTGGTCAAGGTTGAAACAGTTGCTACCAAATTGCAGAGCACAGAGCAGTGACAAAATTACGCTTCACTTATTTTTGAGTTTTCCATGAATCCAAGCTTCTCCTCTTCCTCTATACATCTGCAATTTCACGCTATTTCTCTCTCATGAACACAATCCTCTTCTAGTATATTACTTATAACTAACATTCATTTGTGATCTGCTCAATGTTACCACTCAAATACCTGTGTGACTGTGACTCCGACTCAATCTCTTCTTTCTATCGCATCACTGCTATAGTCACTCGAACTGTTCGAGCAATACCTCTGATACACTATAAAACAATTCTTGTGGTACATTAAATTCTTAACTTTGACGAAGTCATGGATGGCATGAATTTCTTGAACACTTATTATCATTATTTTGAGTGAGAATCTATTATCCGAATCAATCTTTGAAAAAGATCTAAAAATCAACATTCAATGATGGAATTTAATCTCATTTTTCTGATATTGAAATAATTTTGTGGCAACTAATTTGCCATATGATTAGAGTATATAAGAGGCAATATAAGAGACAATATAAGAGACAATATAAGAGACAGTATAAGAGACAATATAAGAGTAAATTGTTAGGTCCCTCCGGGAAATTCCAGTGCAGTAGTGGCACCTTCTCCAGTTTTTTGTTTTATTATTAGCTCTATAGAGTATACAGTGAGCTATACTTGAGTATCGTTGAGCTCAATCTTAACTCCACACTAAGCTTAGCTGAGCATGAATGAAACTCAACGCTTCACTGACTTTATACATAACGTTTGCTACCAGTTCTTCACTTTTTTCTTCAGTTTATTTCCACGAAATTAATCAGAGTTCACATCTTAGTTTTTACAAATTGCTCATACGCTCACATGCTTCGAATTGAAACGTTTTTTATTAACGTTTTTTATGAGTCAGGTAAATCTTGTCCCGGGTTTGACCGCAAAATAGTTTCTTTGTGGTTCGTCCAATTTCTTAAATTCTTTCCAATCCCAATCATTGAACTTCATTTAATGCATTCAATGAACATTTTTTTTCTTTTCATAACAATATCAATGCCTAACGATATTGAATAAGTTTTTTTGTTTGTTTCTTATTTGCTGATAAGATTTTAAACTGAAAATAATACGAGTCTATTATTCGAATTCTCTTTTATTGACCAAAAAAGTAAGTTATTAGCAGTTGGAAGTGAGGCAATACTGTTTTTTGTGTCGACAATTCAGTGGAGTGATTAAGTGGTTGTAATATTTAGCTGTGTTTTGTATACTTCTCTCTCGCTCTCTCCTTCACTCTCCTTGTTTTGTATTGAGCATCACTAGTAGTTTGTGTCCCTTTTTAGTGAAAAAATGCGTGTACGTTATGTACGTTCACATGTATGTTGAGCTCCGCTTTTACTGTTTATGTCCTCTTCCTTTGCTGATTACTTAATCGATATCCCTCTCGTTCTTTTCTGTGGTGTTGATGTTTGAGCACAAAAGTTTCGACCCTTATTTGTGCCAAACTAAAAGTTGGCCAACAGTACAAATCTAAAGAAAGAACATTCCTTTGGTGTAGTAGAGATTTTTTCGCTGGTTTGGACTTCTATCTCATTCTCTTATTTTTGGTCTATTCTGTCTTTTCTCATTTAAGTCGTTTCTTATTCCTCCCCTTCACTCACAACTCATGAGTAGCGTTAGACTGTCAATAGGGGCACTTTTCACATTAGAATATGTTTAACGAGTAATTTGCTTTCACTCGACTAATTACAAAAGCAAAACGTTGGATTAAGTAATTTTTTTGCATTTCCATCTTATATAAGGGAAAACTCATACGATTATAGGGATGTGAAGCAGCATTTCTTTACAGGGATGTGAAGCACAGCAACGTTCCTTCACAGCAACGTTTCTTTGCATCATCAATAATTAGTTTGATTACTAAGAACTGCTTCCACCAAGTTATTAAGACGCAACTCTGCAAAAATAAAAGCCAACTTTAAATGTGACAACTATTCAGTCTTCAATTAATACAGCTTTTCTCATCACATCTGCACAATTTTGCTTTACTTATTAACTTATACTTCGTCTAAAACTTTTAGCCCTTTTTCAATTAAATCTTCTGAAATAGTAAAACAAGTCTTCTTTCTAATTGAATTGCGAACCGCACTTTTGACTTCTCTGTGTCTCTTCTCTGTTGGCGCGCATGGAATTACTGGTCAATGTTTTATTAAAGAATGAGCTCAAATGTGTGCCTCATTCTGATTGAAAAAGCAAATGTTTGCCCATTCAAATATGTGCTCCATGTGGCGGATGACTTTACTTCACTTTCACTTCAATCATACTATCGCAGAAACTACTCTTTTAGTTATATTAGAGTCACTCAAATGTACTCTACATTCAATCAATTTTGTCTACAAAATCGCATTTAGCATTCATTTACAAAAACCAAAATCTACATTCATTTCATATAACATATTGTATGAACACTTGTTCATACTCTGCCTTATTGTGAGTTTATATGAGTTCACTCTCAACACTATTTATCTTAAAAGGATTGGAGTTGAGAGAAAAACTATACAAGACTTACATAATGGAAATAGTGATATAATCTATGATTAAGAATCAAATTCAAATTAGAATTGATAGCAACTAAAATTTATTATTTTCAGACAGTATCTGATTAAAAAACTAATTTTTTCTAATATTTTAAAGTAAACAATAAAATGGTTGATAACGAATTAAAATAAAATAAAAATTTGATCAGCAAAGAACGAGTTAGAGTAGTATAAGATGAGATTTAATTTATATGAAACTTCAATAAGACTTAGTAAAAGTCAAATACATCGAAATCCGTAATATGTGTGTGTCTGTCAATGACTTTGCGAGGGTGTTTAGAGCAATGATGCTGGTTATGCTCGCTGTGCACTGTGTTGTGTAATTTAAATACAAGGTCATGAGAGAGGTTAGACATATGTGAACAACTTTTATTGAACAAATCTTTTTAATATCAGCAGCAGGTTAGTTGAGACTAATAGATCTTCAACTTCCTCAGCGGGATATTAATGATTTATTGTTAGGGTAAAAATACATCGCGCAAAACAATAATAAGATGTAAGACAACACATGCAAATAAGGAATAGTAAATGGATAACTGAATTTTAAGTATTTTCAAACGAGTACTAACTCTAACTTCTTCTACTATTCCCCTTGACCTCCATTGATGGTATCCCGTATACGGATAGATCGCGAGCGAGGGACTCGACTCTACTTTTATATAATCATTTTGAAGACCCTTCTGTGGGAAACACAAATATTTGATTCCTATCCAAACTCTTATTTGATTAAGAACTAAAAACTTTTTAAATCAAAATAAAACTATCTTTAAATGTGATGTGCATTAGAAAAGCCTCAGCGATAACATCAACTCTTCGATTAATGTCTTTTTCTCTATTTAGGGTTCATTCAATTGACTTTTTAATAGTTTAATTTTAATTTAAGTTTAATTTCTTTTCATCCAAGCATTTGAAAGCAATTAAGGGTTGAGCTATATTAATACTCATTCATTTCCAAACATGTTTAGTTGAGTTGAGTTGAGTTAATTTAATTGCGCAATTGAGCTCGAACTGCATGAAAAAAGATAAACATTTTTACAAAAGTATGCGATTATGAAATAGTGTATCATATGTTCATTTGTACAGAGAGTACAAACCATAGTTATGCTTCAGAAGTGCTACAATTGATTTCTCATTTTGACACAACATGACAATTATATCAATTTGTTTCGTTGACTAGTTTTTAGTAGCAGTGATGTGTGCAAACACGCACACTATTCTTAACCTTAAACATAAAGAATAAATGCACTTAAATTTGCATTCAATACATATACTCTATATATAAAGAAACAAATTTTATACGCATAAGGCATTTATATACACATAAAACTTTTATTTATTATGGCGTAACTACTGCTGAATTTCTTTTATTTCATTGCCCGAGTATCAAGTCTCGTACACACAGAAACCCTGAGGCCTTTTGGAGGATTTTTTTCAAATTTGAGAGTATGATACCCATCATTGAAGACAGTGGTGCGTCCACTTTTGAGTATAAGTTTTATACACTAAGAAGTAATACATCACAAGTTACTATTATATTATTTGAATGTATTTCGAAAAATACAATTCTAGATTTTAGTAACTATACTGTATAGAAGTTGATAGAAATATTTTTTTTCTAGTGGAACTGATAGTTTATGGAGCCATCTAATTAGGCTACTAGACTTTGCCTTCCAGTCTTTCACTTCTCCACAGTATTTATATCAATAATAATGTAGTATAAATTACTTTGAAGTTTGTGATCGATTCCGTCACAAATCGACATATTTGACCATAAAATACAGAATTGCACTATATATTTGATACGTTTCCTAATATTATACACAAGTTGAAACTTAGAATTCATCCCACATTGATTTGTCTTTATATTTTTGGCGGTTGCGGCCTTTTCTGTGTGGGGCCATTCTTTAAGAACCCACTGCGTCCCTTAAATTACTCTTATGATGGATCACCTATTACTTAGAGACAAAAATAAGATGTTCCTCACTTGCAACTTAAACAACCATATATTCATTGCCTAATTTTTTTGTTTTTTTTCTTTTGTTATAATCTATACACATGTTTGAAGCTTAAGAAATGTAATACATTCATGTCCTCCAGTACTTAATAAATTGCTTGAATACGATTAAGTACAAACTTTAATCGTTGGTTTTATAACTTGAATGTAATTTAGTTGAGATTCTCTCTCTCTCTCTATCTATCTCTCCCTCCCCCTCCTCTCTCTCTCTCTCTCTCTCTCTCCCTCCC